>CM076571.1:484705182-484905054 GCA_034641835.2 Pinus albicaulis
TTCTCTTAAACCCATACGTTACTTTACTGAACCCAACTCGCATATAAATGTGGATATCTTTAAGAAAACTTGCATATGTCCAGAGATCTTATTATACGTTTAATTCTTTACTTAGATCATTGCAACATTAATTCATCAGATGTTTAGTAAGAAGTAAGCATGTGCAGTAATAATAGAATAAACCATCACACATAAGCAACACACATGAACACCAGTATTTAAGGTGGAAACCCAATTCGAGAGAAAACCACCGCTCTTGTCGTCTCTGTCTTCAATATTTATTATAAAGAAAACTTCTTACAATTTTGTACTGGCACAGACTCATACCAGCACGCAAGCACCCACCTGCAAAAAAGCTACAACCTTCTCTCGTTCTCCAGCCACTACTGGAAGGGAGCTCCAACCCCCTGATTTTAACACCAGCTTCTACTGTCAGGATACTTCCACTTTCATACAGAAGGCTTCAACCCTCAGATCCACCAGATTTCTTTAATTTCTTCATCAAGATTTCCATCAGGTCTTCATCATTTCTTTTTGCCGATCATCATAGAGATTCATCATTTATAGATCATATCCATAGGTGCATCATATATCCAGATATCTCTTAAAGAGATTTATTTATTAACAACCCTTCCACATGCACACCTTGTACTATAATCCTCCTCTCCTTATATAGTTTTTTCCTTTATTAAAACCATGAGTCAAAACCACCAAACCGCTGATGGTATTCCTGGACGGGATCAATTAGATAATCCAGCGGGGTCTACCCAAACCCCAAAAAACTTCTCATAAACAACTTCCTTTAGTAATGACCTTCATATGTCGACCCCTAGGTTTATTCGTTCCACCAAATTTGGAATAACATACAAAATGATGGCCCAATCGCTTTTCATCATAATTTATATTTAATTTAAACAACCTTGGTTAAACCCGCAAACCTCAATACATGCGTATGGGCCCCAATCAGTCGTCTCCATTCGACGTGGACAACAGCTGTGACCAACTCAGCGTCTTGCGTCACTGCGGGGGCTCTCAAGGTACGGATGAAATTTTTTGGTTGGTGCCCCCGCACTTGTTGTCCCCGCAGTCAACTCGGTCAACTGCGGAGGCACTTGTCTCGATATCCAGTGTGCTAGTTGTGCCCCCGCACTCAATCTCTGCCATTCATCTCGATATCTGGTGTGCTAGTTGTGTCCGCAGGTATGGGCCCCAACGTTAACGGTCATCTCCAATCGACGGTTTTTATCACGTCGCACCGCCTCATTTGATCGGACGGATATCGCTCGGCGAAGACGCGCGAAAAATAACGTGTGATGGCCGCTGTACTTTGGTTAACCTTCACGCATCTTCCTCATACAACCACCATCCGATGGCTTCCCTCCAGATCGACGGTGCTCAACAATATCGCTGGGCATCCTGGGTCGAACAATAACGCGTGATGGCGCACAGTGACAAGCGGTTTTGTGGAGTCGTACAGGGACGCGTGTCGCCCGTTCTATGGAATCGCTCCCCAACTCGAAGAAACCACTTATCTCTGAAAGGTGGTGCGATATGGGCAATCTGGCTTTGTAAACCCGCTCGTGGTTTTGGAACAGTGACCAACCCATGGTTAAGTCGGGTTACGCTATTCCTTTTGGTCCCTTAACTTAGGTTCAAAACTCATGTTTATTTCAATAGAGTTCGGTCCAATCATGCGGTAGGGAGTTTCATAGTAATACTCCTTCACATACTATAACGCGCTGCTTCATCAGGTTATAAATTCCCATTACTCACTGTATCATGACCTTAGCAATCAAATGTTCGACAATGCATTACTCGGAGAGAGATACTAGTATCAATGAACAATAATTCGTGTAATCGATAACGATTTGTCCAATCAATACTCCTCAAAATTACCTTATACAGGTTCACGAATCTACTCCTTCCACAGAGCTTATGATGTTTACAGACCATGCTTTCACAATGATTCATAATTGTCCACAGGGACTCAACTATCCTTCCTACTGAATTCTATCAAGAGTATACATATAATTCACAGATAATTTAGACCCTTATTTACATCGAATTTCCCATTAAATACAGAGCTTCGTTCAATTCACATTCAATCGTATATTCTGCTTTTATAGAATTGCTGATGGTTTTCTGAGTTCTTTATACAGTCTGCATCCTTTGTCAGAGAGTTGCCATCAAGGACAATCAATTCAATATACTAGGATACCAGAAATGCCAACAATCTCCCCCTTTGGACTTGATGGCAACCATGACCAGAAATACATTCAGAAATATTCTCCCCCTTTGACATCTTGGGCAAAGGATAGATCAAGATCCTTTGTACCGACAATACCATGCTCCCCCTGAGATCATGCTGCATCTTCAAACATAATTAGAATGCCAACAATGCATCCTTTCCACTAGACCAATGCTCCCCCTTAACTTGTGCATCCAGAGATACCCAACAGCACCGCAGCTGTGCTGAAGAATGCTGACCCAAAAAAAAAATTGTCAGCAACTACCCAAACGTGGTTTTCTGTCCTTCAGGAAATCCGCGTATCCAATTTAATCTTTTGTATTTAAGTAGATCTGATCTTCTGCATGGCAGAGACTACTCCCAGCTTCTGTCTGAGATATTCGAACGCTTCCCTGGGTAAAGGTTTGGTAAATATATCAGCAACTTGTTCTTTGGAGGGCACATATTCCAACTTCACCTTTTGTTCAAGAACTTGTTCACGTAAGAAGTGATACTTGATGGGAATGTGCTTGGTCTTGGAATGCATAACATGATTCTTTGAGATACTGATGGCACTTGTGTTATCACACATAATGGATATAGGAGGTGAACATTTGATTTGAAAGTCTTGTAAGGTTTGCATCATCCAAAGAAGTTGAGTGCAACATGATGCGGCAGCCACATATTCTGCTTCTGCTGTAGATAAGGCAATAGAGCTTTGCTTCTTGCTGAACCAAGATACTAACCAGGGCCCCATGTAGAATGCACCACCACTAGTTCTTTTCCGATCATTAACATTTCCAGCCCAATCTGCATCAGTGTAAGCATGAAGAGTGAGATCAGCATTCTTTGGATACCATAGTCCAAAGTCTTGAGTACCTTGTAGATATTTGAATATTATTTTGATAGCCTGAAGGTGAGACTCTTTTGGATTAGCTTGGAATCGTCCAACAATCCCAACTGCATGCATAATGTCTGGTCTAGTCCCAGTGAGATAAAGTAGACTTCCTATCATAGATCTGTATTCTGGTTGATTCACCGTGGGAGAATCATCATGAGAAATGAGATTACATCCGGTTATCATTGGTGTACTTACAGGTTTGCACTCTTCCATGCCATACTTCTTCATAATTTGCTTAAGATATTTTGCTTGTGATAAGAATATGCCATCTGTTGCTTGTTGCACTTGCAAGCCAAGAAAGAATGTTAGTTCCCCAAGTAAAGACATTTCAAATTTTTGCTGCATAACAGAAGCAAATTTCTGACTCATAGATTCTTCATTACTTCCAAAAATGATATCATCAACATATACAACCACAATCAATAGTTTATCATTTTCAGCTTTTGTGTATAAGTTGCTATCAGCAGACCCCTTTGAAAATCCTTGTTGATGAAGATATTTGTCAAGACGATAATACCATGCCCTTGGAGCTTGTTTGAGACCATATAGAGCCTTTTTAAGTCTACAAACAAGATTTTCATCATTTCCCAAAATGAATCCTTCTGGTTGTTCTATATAAACTTCTTCTTCAAGATCTCCATTGAGAAAAGTAGATTTTAACATCCATTTGATAAACTTTGATTTGTTGGAAGCTTGAAAAAGCAAGAAACATTCTTATGGCTTCAAGTCTAGCTACAGGAGCAAAAGTTTCTTCAAAGTATATACCTTCTTGTTGAGCATACCCCTTGCAAACAAGTCTAGCTTTATTTCTTATAACATCCTCATTCTCATTTAACTTGTTTTTGAATATCCATTTAGTTCCAATGACATTTTTGTCATGAGGTCTTGGTACTAATTCCCAAGTGTGATTCTTTTCAATTTGATCAAGCTCTTCATTCATGGCTTGAATCTAACATTCATCTTTGCTAGCTTTATTGACATTGTGTGGTTCAAAAGTGGATAGAAATGCTAGATAGCTAGAATATCCTACAAGAGTCCTTCTTGTTTGTACACCTGATCCCTTTTCTCCCAAAATTTGAGATTCTGGATGATTATTTTGAACATTTCTGGATGGAGCCTTTTCAGATAAATCATCTTCAGGTTCTTCATTAGGTTCACTGTCTACATCATTCCCATTTGATGTAGAAGGATATATGTCATCATCGTCTTCTTTTTTGTTTTTCTTCTTTTGGTGCTGCAGGAGACTCATCAAGAACAACATCAATACATTCAACAATCTCCCGAAGTATTTTATTGTAACATTTATATGCTCTACTTCTAGAGGAGTAACCAAGAAGTATTCCTTCATCTGCTCTGGGTTCAAACTTGCCAAGTTTTTCATCATTATTTTTGATAAAGCATTTGCTTCCAAAAACTCTAAAATGCTTCATAGTGGGAGGATTACCATACCATAGTTCATATGGAGTTTTATCACTATTTACATGAACATGTGCCTTGTTAAGAATATTTACCGTTGTATGTGCTGCTTCTCCCCAAAATGTGTCAGGTGTTTCGGAATCATCAAGCATAGCTCTAGCCATTTGTTGAACTGTTCTATTCATTCTTTCTACTACTCCATTTTGTTGTGGAGTACCTGCTACTGAAAACTGTGTTTTTATACCATGTTGTTCACAAAATTCAAGGAATTCATCTGATGTATATTCTCCTCCTCGATCAGATCTAAGACACTTGATTTTTATATCTAATTCATTTTCAACTAGTGCTTTGAAGATATGAAATTTCTCAAATGCTTCATCTTTGTGTTTAAGCAACCCAATCCAACACATTCTAGAGAAATCATCAATAAATAAGATATAGTATTGTTCACCACGTGGTGACTTTTTCTTCACAGGTCCACATATGTTAGTATGAATGAGTTCAAGAGGCTTACTTGATGATCCTTCCTTGGCATTAAATTGCACTCTAGTCTGCTTACCAAATTGGCAAGATTTGGATATGATACTTTCAGGTAGAGTAATATTGGGAAGATCACGAACAACTTTAAGTCTGCTTGATTTGTTGATTTGAGAGAAGCTTAGATGCCCCAACCTTCTATGCCATAGCCAGTTTTCTGAAGATTTACTCAAGTAACATTGTTCTTTGTAGTTCTTCAATACATACAGATTGCTTGGAGTTCTATTTCCTTTTATAATTGTTTTACCTGTATCAAGATCACGTACCACACATTATTTTGAACTAAAGACAACTTTAGTTACTTGATCACACATTTGACTTACACTTAACAGGTTATGCTTTAATCCATCTACATACATGAAATTATTAGCTTTCACCTTTTCTTTTAGAAAAACATACCCTTTTCCCTTAATAACAGTAGGAGTATCATTTCCAAATGTAACATTCTTCTCTTTTTCTAGAGCACTATATGCAAGAAGTTTGTTTTTGTCACCTGTCATCTGTTTAGAGCATCCACTATCAATGTACCATTGATTTTATTCACCTTCTACAAATAAAGCTATGCCACAATTTTCAACCTGTAATTCCTTCTTTTTCCACACTTTGGAGCTTGAAGGAAATTGCTCTTTTGGCTGGATTTTGCTCCTGCATTCAGATTCTTCATGGCCAAAGTTATTGCAATAAGCACATTCAACTTCATTTTTAAGAGGATAAAAGTTGTTATAGGTATTATTCTTTGTTCCAATATCCCTTATTTTTCTTTCTTGCTTCTCTTGTCATAATGGTTTTGTATGCAACACATTGAACAAATTTATGACCAAAATTGTGACATGAGAAACATTGTCCATTGAAGAAGTATTTTCTGCGATCATGAAATCTTCTACTTGAATTTACCTGTTGGTTGGTCTTTATTTGAAAGGTATTTTTGTTAGTGTTATTTGAATTGAGCTGGTCATGTTTTACCTGTGAAGATTCTTTATTCCCTTGCTGAGTGGCAGAATGTTGTATACTGGCTGTAGCTGCTTTTAGATAGTTTGGTGCTGAAGTCTGAGAAGATTCTCCAATATATCCAAGACCTGTCTTTATAAAAGGAGAATGTTGTACCTTGATAATCTCATCTAAGGTTTCAGATCCTTTAGCAAATCTAAGATTCAAAGTCTTCACTTTCTCAATTTCTTTTCTTAGACTTACTATTTCACATTCTAATTTTTCATTGTGTTTCTCCTTTTCTTCAAGCTGATTTTTTAGAGTTTCTATGGATATTTTACTTTCTTCTAAGCATCTTTTACTTTCTTCTAAGCATATTTTGAGTTGATTGAAATCATCAAGAAAATCATTGTCCTCTAAAGAATCCATAAAAGTATCTTTTTCTTCTCTAGATTCCTTTTCAAATGCCATGAGAAGTCTAAGATCTTGTTCACATTCTTCCTCACTATCAGATAACCCATCACTGTCTTCATGAGTATAGTAACTTTTTCTAGTGCTAAACCAGTTTTTATTCCTTCTTGTTACTTCCTTTCATTTTTCATGTGTTTCTTTGTGAGGACACTTAGCAGCATAATGACCAACTCTTCCACAAGCAAAACATTTGAAAGGAAGCTTACCTCTGAACCGTCCTGTACCAAGTTGGATTTTCTTTACAAAATTTACCTCATCTTCTTCTGAGATATACCCTGATCCTTCTGTCTCTTGTACTTCTTTCCCTTTTGTAGAAGCTCTAAAGACGGCTTCTTTGACTTCATATGGTCCTCCTCTTCTCATTTCATATGCAGTTAGTATGCCATGAAGTTGCACCATAGTAAGATTTTGAAGATCCTGTTTTTCTTCAAGAGCAGCAACTTTTGACTCAAATTTTGTCGTTAGTGATCTTAAAACTTTCTCAACCAAAGTAGTTTCAGTTATTGTTTCTCCCATATTTCTCATACAATTTACAATATCATCAAGACGTAAAAATAAATTGGCAATGCTCTCCTCATTATGCATTTTTAGATTCTCATATTGAATTCTGAGAGTTTGGAGTTTAGCACTTTTTACCTTTGCATCACCTTCATAACTTAGAATGATTTTGTCCCATATGGCCTTTTCTATATTCAGCTGCGTGAATTTGACAAATTATGATTCAGTTAGACTTCCCAATAGAGCATTGACCGCTTTTGCATTTGTTTCGTAATTCTTTCTTTCTGTTGGATTTGTTGGTACTGTGACTGGATATTGATATCCTCCTTCAACAATAGCCCATACATATGCTCCCAGAGACTGAAGATAGGATCTCATCCTTATTTTCCAGAAGATTAAATTGTTTTCATTGAAGAGTGGAGGCCTGATAGATGTTGTTCCATCTTGATTTCTCATCTTGATTGATCTTCCTTCTAACGACTAAGCTTTTTCAGAAGGACCTGCTCTGATACCAATTGTTGGGAAAAATACTGAGAGGGGGGGTGAATCAGTATTTAGAGCTGACTGAAAACTTTTCACTTTTTGTTTCTCTTAAACCCATACGTTACTTTACTGAACCCAACTCGCATATAAATGTGGATATCTTTAAGAAAACTTGCATATGTCCAGAGATCTTATTATACGTTTAATTCTTTACTTAGATCATTGCAACATTCATTCATCAGATGTTTAGTAAGCAGTAAGCATGTGCAGTAATAACAGAATAAACCATCACACATAAGCAACACACATGAACACCAACATTTAAGGTGGAAACCCAATTCGGGAGAAAACCACCGCTACTGTCATCTCTGTCTTCAATATTTATTATAAAGAAAACTTCTTACAATTTTGTACTGGCGCAGACTCATACCAGCACGCAGGCACCCACCTGCAGAAAGGCTACAACCTTCTCTCATTCTCCAGCCACTACTGGAAGGGAGCTCCAACCCCCTGATTTTAACACCAGCTTCTACTGGCAGGATACTTCCACTTTCATACAGAAGGCTTCAACCCTCAGATCCACCAGATTTCTTCAATTTCTTCATCAAGATTTCCATCAGGTCTTCATCATTTCTTTTTTCCGATCATCATAGAGATTCATCATTTCTAGATCATATCCATAGGTGCATCATATATCCAGATATCTCTTAAAGAGATTTATTTATTAACAACCCTTCCACATGCACACCTTGTACTATAATCCTCCTCTCCTTATATAGTTTTTTCCTTTATTAAAACCATGAGTCAAAACCACCAAACCGCTGATGGTATTCCTTGACGGGATCAATTAGATAATCCAACGGGGTCTACCCAAACCCCAAACAAATTCTCATAATCAACTTCCTTTAGTAATGACCTTCATATGTCAACCCCTAGGTGTATTCGTTCCACCAACTTTGGAATAACATACAAAATGATGGCCCAATCGCTTTTCATCATAATTTATATTTAATTTAAACAACCTTGGTTAAACCCGCAAACCTCAATACATGCGTATGGGCCCCAATCGGTCATCTCCATTCGACGTGGACGATAGCTATGAAAAAATCAACATCTTGCATCACTATGGGGGCTATCAAGGTATGGATGAAAAGTTTTGGCTGGTGCCCCCGCACTTGTTGTCCCCGCAGTCAACTCGGTCAACTGCGGAGGCACTTGTCTCGATATCCGGTGCGCTAGTTGTGCCCCCGCACTCAATCTCTACCATTCATCTTGATATCCAGTGCACTAGTTGTGTCCGTGGGTATGGGCTCCAACATTAACGGTCGTCTCCAATCGAAAATTGTTATCGTATCGCGCCGCCTCATTTGATCGGATGGATATCGCTCGGCGAAGACGCGCGAACAATAACGTGCGATGGCCATCGTAATTTTTTTAACCTTCGCGCATCTTCCTCATACGACCACCATCTGATGGCTTCCCTCCATATCGACGGTGCTCAAAAATATCGTTGGGCATCCTGGGTCGAAAAATAATTTGCGATGGCGTGCAGTGAAAAGTGGTTTTGTGGAGTCGTACAGGGACGCATGTCGCCCATTCTATGGAATCGCTCCCCAACTCGAAGAAACCAATTATCTCCGAAAGGCGGTGCAATATGGGAAATCCGGCTTCGTAAACCCTCTCGTAGTTTTGGAACAGTGACCAACCCATGGTTAAGTCAGGTTACGCTATTCCTTTTGGTCCCTTAGCTCAGGTTCACAACTCGGGTTTATTTCAATAGAGTTCGGTCCAATCATGGGGTAGGGAGTTTCATAGTAATACTCCTCCGCATACTATAATGCGCTGCTTCATCAAGTTATACATTCCCATTTCTCACTGTATCATGACCTTAGCAATCAAATGTTCGGCAATGCATTACTCGGAGAGAGATACTAGTATCAATGAACAATAATTCGTGTAATCGATAACGATTTGTCCAATCAATACTCCTCAAAATTTCCTTATACAGGTTCATGAATCTACTCCTTCCACAGAGCTTATGATGTTTACAGACCATGCTTTCACAATGATTCATAATTTTCCACAGGGACTCAACTATCCTTCCTACTGAATTCTATCAAGAGTATACATATAATTCACAGAGAATTTAGACCCTTATTTAAATCAAATTTCCCATTAAATACAAAGCTTCGTTCAATTCACATTCAGTCGTATATTCTGCTTGTATAGAACTGCTGATGGTTTTTTGATTTCTTTATACAGTCTGCATCCTTTGTCAGGGAGTTTCCATCAAGGACAATCAATTCAATATACTAGGGTACCAGAAATGCCAACAAAGACTCTGTCTGAAAGTGTGTCATTGTGATATGATGTTGGGTGCCCCTGATGGGTAATATTTTCACCAATGGCATAGTTGAAAGCATCTGTCTAAACATAAAATGGTTGGTGGAGGTATGGTAATGTGAGCATTGTTGCAGAGCAGAGTCCATGCTTCAAATCAAAAAATGCCTTATGTTGGGATTCATACCAAAATAAATTTTCTTCCGCTCCACCCTTTGTTACTTGACTCAAAGGAAAATTCATATGGGATAACCCTAGCACAACCTTCGGTAGAAATTGGAAAGACCCATAAAGCTTCAGGGATTTGTTAGACTGGTTGGGGATGACCAATCCCAAAGGACTTGTATCTTGGCTAGGTCCACATGCACAACCCACTCATCAATTATGTACCCGAAATGTTGAATCTGGGTCATACCAAAAGTACATTTCTACAAATTGGCAAACAACTTATGTTGTCATAGATTTTCGAGGGCTTCTCAAATATTGCAGAGGTTCTCTTCCCAAATCTTGTTGAAGATCAGGATGTCATCCAAATACACCACCATAGATGAGTTGGTGAAATGTCACAAGATGTGTTCCATCAACCTCATGAAGGTTACGGGAGCATTCTTCAACCCAAAAGGCATGACCATCCATTCAGGTAGATCCTCCTTCGATTTAAAGGAAGTATTCTACACATCGGAGGGGTTTTATTGGTACCCGGTGATACCCAAACTTTAGATCTTGCTGAAATATTTGTCCCCCATGAGATGTTCCAAAAGGTTATTAATCCATGAGATTGGACACCTATTCCGGAAACTGATATTTTTTAGCACCCAATGGTCAATACAGAGTGTCCAGGTCACATCCTTCTTTTGTACCAACACGATTGAGCTCCCAAAAGATGATGAAATTGACTTGATGTGCCCTTTTTACAACAAATCTTGAATCTTCCTCTTGATTTCATTGTTCTCCAGAGCAGAGCATCGATATATCATTCCATTGGGAAGCGGTGCACCTGGGGCAAGATCAATGGAGTGCTTGACCTAATAGTGTAGATGTATCCCAGTGGGTGAGGTGAAGGTGTCCCTGTACTCTTCCACAACCTTGTCCATCTATTGCTTCTATCTGGAGGAGCCCTGTCTTAAGGCCATGGCCACAATATTATTCTTACCCTGAGGATGACTCATAAGGAAAACAAATTTCCATGTCTAGGAAATTAGCTTACTACATTTTTTCATTGTGATCAAAGAGATGGTAGTAGGCGGTGCTACCTCTAATATCCTATATAGCTTCTTGCCAAAAGTAATAATAACAGTGTGAGGGCTAGACTCATACACAAGATGTTGCTTTTGTTAAACACACACATGGTAAACAAGAAAGTAAATACAAAAGGAGAAATATAAGCGTGATTTATCTTATTATTCACCATAGATGTACATTTATAATACAATGATGTGACTCTTATAGTCCACATTCCAAGGTCACTTGGACTCCTTTTTTCCATTCGGCTTCCACGCATACCCATAGAGCATTAGGTGTCTAACATTACCACCCTTTATACAAAGGGGTATATGTGAGTCCATGAAGAGAGTTGTAATACAATATTTCAAAGTATGCATGGAAACACTTAGGCTGAATCAACTCTCTGAAATTTTGGCATAAAAAGGTGGTTTAAGGATGACCACCAACACTGGAACGCTTAGTGCAGTTCCGGGAACTCCTCCAAATCTGGAAAGAAGTTGAGGTCTTCTGCTAGAGGAAGTGTCCCTTATATTTGAAGAGGGAGGCCTTCAACCAAGAAGAAGGGAGGTCTACACCCTGTGATGGTTTAAGGATGACCACCAACACTGGAATACTTAATTCATTTCTTGGAACTCTACCAAAGCTAGCAAGAAGCTGAAGTCTTCTACTAGAGTAGGTGTCTTGAATTCGTTGAAGAGGAAGAATATCATCCTTGCATGGATGGCTTAAGGCTATCCACCAAACAAATGAATGCTCATGGGCATTCGTGTCTCTAGCTATAACTCTGAATCTAAAATGATAGGTTGTGGCTCCGGCTTGCTTGAACTGCTATGTCTTTGGCTACAACTCTGAATCTGGAATGAGAGGCTTGATGCAGCTTCAAAGCATGTATATTACCACCATTTTCCCCCCTATCAGGTACAAGGTGAGATGATGGAGAAAAATCATCTGCATGATTTTTCAATACTCTAGAACAATTTTTGACATATGTCTTAAACATCTTCTTGGTTGTTGATGCCCATTTCTAAGAAGCGATCCATCCAAGATGAATCTTTGTTCTTGTAGGAGGCTTGTTTCTGAGGCATCTATGTGAAGAATGAGTGTGCCAACCATAGTGCTTGCATGGGTGAATATCAAAACAATGATCTTTCATATGTCCAACTCGATCATAGTGTTGGAATTTTATAATTTGCTATTGCTGCTATGGAATAGGAGTAGGATCTAGAACAGCTGAAGGTGAACTATCATAAAGAAATCTAGCACTCTGAAATTTAATGGGCTTGGAGTAGTCCGGAATATGAAAGGAAAAATTCTTGTCATATCCAAGACTAGTTATATGCTTGTTGTGGACAATTTGTTCCCAAGGTCTGATGATGTGTTTGGAGGTGAAGAGTGAGCTTCTGCATCTGCATACAAATATGCTTCCTTATTGATCACTAGATCTGAATCAACTGCATCATTATTGACTTGCTACTTGTGGGAGTTGCTTTAAATGTTCTTAACATAAACAGGTTCGGAATGATGAGTCCACTGCTGTAATTCTGCTTGCTGAAGCTGAGATTCAAGCTGCAAAAAATCAATCTTTTCATGTGCATTTTGTAGACAATTTTTAATATCCATGAGTGTGTTCTTGTTGATTTTCACCATCTCATCAACAACAAAATGAGTGAGAATATTTAATAACTCTAATACGTCACCAATTAGAGCCATAATTATGAACAACTCAAAGTTACACTTCAAACATTGATTGCAACTATGAAGTAAGAAGCAATACTCACTCATACTGTCAGTGTATTAGATTATACAATAGGTTGCAATTTTCTTCTTGAATTCGTTTGTGTTTGGTTTCATGTCAAGATTTCAACCAACACCAATATATCAGCAGTGACAACTTGTTATGATACCAACCTATCTCTCAACACTTCTTATGACATTACATATTAACCATACATGTTTCAAATTCTCCAACGTATAAACTCTTCAAGATATAACATTTCATATGTATGAACTTTATGCTACGACCCTTTCAATCACTTTTCATCGTTTAAAATAATATATATGGCCATTCTCCTTAAATATTTTACCACACCATAACATCGTACTCAAAAACTCAATGCACACACGATTTTGATCTTCAGTCACGATCTGCAAAATAGGTCAACATACCTTGTTGGATATCTTTTCTCATATATTTTCCAAAGCTCCTTTCATTTTACTATCGTAGCACAAATAATTCATCTGGTCATCAAGTCTGCGATACTCTACAGAGTGCTCAATGTCAAATTTATGGCAGACATAGAGACTGACGAGGGCTATGCTTGGATCCGATTTGTGCCTCTTAAGCCCAAGGAGGCTGCTATGGAGGAAAATAGTGACGATAATGATAATGCTGCTGCAAATGAGAATCTAGTCTCATTTGCAAAGACATTGACATAGTCAGATGCCAATAATGGTAGTGGCTTCAGCATGCCGAGGTACTATGCAGAGACTATTTTCCAAGGTTGGATTATATTTCTACTTGATTTTGGCCCAGGAGAGTCAACTTTGCGCCACATGGTCGGTATGGAATGGGGTCAACACCTTAAATAATGAAATTGTTTATGCAAATAAAAAACCCTCAAAGTTGAGCAATGGTACAGTGATTAAAACGTGAAAATGGAGAAATATTATATCAACTGATATCATGTTACCTTAAGTTGTAACATTCGATGGAGAAACCAGTGGTATGGGTGCTTTTTGGCCCTCCTCCAAATGACTAAATTATAGCTTTTTTCTCTGCCCTCTCCTCAAATAAAAAGAATGAGCATTCACAGTCTGCTTTCTATAACTCTCCAACATTTAGGTTCGGTCTCACTAGTTAATACTCATAGTCGGTCTCTCCTTTTGATTGCGGCCTAAAAAAATACTCCCCTTTAATAAGGGTTTGAGCCTTGCTCGTCATTGTTCAAAGAAAACCCCTCACAGGTTTCACCAAAGCGGCCTTTCAAAATACCTCATCTCCGGAATTTTTAGCACCTGTCTCATTATGTTGAATGCTTAGCTGTTTCCTTTTTTACCATGTTAAACACATGCATGGTAAAAAATAAAGTAAATACACAAGGATAAAGATAATCGTGAGTTATCTTATTATTCACCATATATGTAAATTTATAATACAATGGTGTGACTCCTGGATTCCACATTCGAAGGTCACTTGGACACTTTTTGTCCATTCGGCTTCCAAACCTACCAATAGAGGATTAGGTGTCCAACAACTTCCATAAGTATGGTTGGCATAATAATACATCATAAACTTCAAGAGGAGAAACATCACACAATACCTCATCTATGAATCGATCAATGTTGTAGAGAAGGTAACACTATTGGTTGATGCAGAGACTCGTCCTTAGTGAAGCCACTCGACGGTGTACGACCGCGAGTGTATTGTGGCCAGTAGGCCCAACCACTTCACGATCTCTACTGAAATGGGGTTCTTTTGGCTTCCGCTATCAATAATTAACTGTAGTGAAGAACCCTTCACCCACATTTGGGAGTGGGAAAGGAGCTCCCCTTCCTCTGGATATTCGAGCTCATCCTTATGGATCTTAGTGGTGGAAATGATGGCACTCGGCTCTGTGTCAATAATATTCTTCCCTTTGTCATTCCCCTTGTCGGGTTCTGATCCACGGTTAGAGCATACATATGATTTAAAAGGCTCCAACTCTACCACGAGTTATTTTTTGGTCCAACAATCACTAGTGTTGTGAGTGGGGCTATTATGGAACTCACACAACTTTCCCATGTCCTTCTTTTCATTCATGGTTTTTTTCTTTTCTTGCGGCTTTGGAGGGTTGTCTTGTGTTTCCCTGGCTTGGATTTGTACTTTTTTTGGTGTTTGGGGGCACCTTTCCCTTGCTTCATATTCACAAATATAAAGTCTCACTTCTTCTATTTAAATTTCCACTTGATCTTGGAAGAATATCGGTATGTTGCAACAAGCAAGGATATGTTGAGGAACTCCATTTCCTTAGGAATGTATTTGTGCAAACAACTGTGATACTTAAGCATCATATTTTTCTCTAAATCCTTGATACCAAACTTTGTTTGTAGGGTAAGGAATATATTCTTAAATTGATGCACATCTTGATCGCTTTGTTGCCATAATTTAGTCCATTGTATGTACATGTTCTCATAGCTCCCTATGGGGTCATACTGTTCCTTGATGGCATCTAAGAAGGAATTCCAAGTGCGTTTGGCTGAAAATAATGAGGGCTCTCTCTCGTCCCTCTATTCGTAGTAAGATTCCCACTAGTCCTTGACGTGGGGGGGGTGGCTTTGAGGAGCGTAAAAGTAATATTTTCCCTATTGGAAAAATCATGAACTGAAAAATATCCTTCCAACATATTTAGCCATATATCTACAATGTTTGCACCTATCTGGCCTTCAAATATGGGAATTTCAAAGTGTTATTGTACATTTAAGGGAGTGGCATCTCCAGAGTGACTGTCGGATGAAGATTCATCGCCTGTTAGCATCCACTGAAGGATCTGGGAAAATTTTTCCATCATTGCATTCCGTTGTTGCTCAAGGGCTTCTTCGAGAAATATTTTGAAAGGATATCTTGCTCCCTCTTCCTTCATTTTTTATTCTATGGGAGGTCGTCAGGGTTTTCGAGGCTGGTCTTGCAAATATTCAACTAGTTGTATCCCCAAATCCTTATACCCTAACCTCGTTGGGGACATGCAAAAAAAACATAGAAATAGATGACTCCTCGGATACCTCGGATCTAAACTTAGAAAATAACACAACAGGGTACAGATATAACCATAAGTAAAGATATGTAGCAGAAACAACAGTTTATTTCCTTAATATCAAATAATTGAAATATGCTTACAAATATAATGGAAATAAACTAGCTCGGGCGATGGTAACTTATCTTTGAGAAGAGATGCGACCAACACATGTGTGAATTTCAACAAATACCTTATCAGTACAATAAGAAATGGAGATTGATACCTGGTACAGGACCACACCTTATGTGTACCCAAATTGATTGCATCCTTTCTCTAATATGGAGGGGATACACCAAATAGTCCTTTCTATATGGTATGGTAAATTTAGGGAGTAAAGAAAAAATGAACAACTGAAAAATAGGGATGGAAAAAACCCTTTAATCAATAAGAAATTGAAAAGAAAGAATGTGTTGGCTTATGGGGTCCTGACCCATGTTTGGATTTATCACATAAGGAACAAAACCCTCCAAATACTAGCCCTTTCGGTAGTGATCTACGCAAAATTCTCATCCAAAGCAGTATGGGGGGTGGTGGAACCAATTTTTCTCACCCTAAGGAAGCTTTTGATGTGGTGGACTTGATCAGACTTAGTGCAGATAATATGACATATTCGCACATGCACAGTCAACATATATAACCCTTCCGTAGATTATCATAGAATACTTAATATATTTTCCACACATTATACTTCATTCAGATCTACTCATTTAACATCAACTAATTCATTCATATATTCAATTAACCATTAACAAAATTAAATATGTGATAATAGGAAAAATCGACAATAATTAACAGATAATTAAAACAGAAGGTCACATAAGAATCTCAGTTCACCAAAAATGTCTTATTTATTAAGAGATATGCAATTAAGTACATTCAATCCTTTTGCGTACACAACCAGCAAAGTCAGCACACAACTCAGGACTTAGGTCTCTTTGCACACAAACGACAGGATCCTTTCTACCTAGATAAACCCAAACTTAGATCAAAACATTAACAATAGCCATAACTCATCGAGTGATTGATATCTTTATTCGACTCAATCCGTAAATATTTATACTATCATACACACCCACATATAATGGTCTCAAACCATGGTTTGAGACTCATGGTTTTTCCCTTTAAACCCATGACAATGATTAAGTGACTTTGACCTGCCCCAAAGCCCCTTTGACTATTTGCGCACAGTGCATACAACAAAAATTAAACAAAATTAACCCAAAAATACCTTCGAGGGGACCTCGCTCCGACAAGCCCCTAACATAATCTTGTGACTCATCCCGAGTCACTGCGGTATGGTTTCCTTCACCTTTGCCTTCAATGCTTTAACAAAGCTCGCGAGTGGCATGATGACTTCAATGCTATGCGTGGAAGCATTTTTCACTTCATCGACCAATTTTTCTATTATTGGCCCCTCAGCTGCGAAATTGATGCTACATTGTGTTTGTTGGAGGCTTTTGAGGGTGCTATCAATATTCTGTGAGAGCTCCCGGGATTCCTCACACCAAGGTTGCATCCTTGTTTCCAATAGCTACTCTAGGTGGTGCAGGTCCTTGATCTTTGCCTAAATTGACTTGCCTTCATGCAATATGGCAAGCCTCTGCGTTGTTACCAAAGTGGGTGTCGACATCCTAATATCTATAAACTATTGTTTTGGAGCTCATTTCTCAACTACTAGACAATCAAGTCGTTATGAAAAAATTTCCAAACTCCCATGGCCTCATCCAAGAGAGTTCGACATTCGTCCACTGTTTCTACTACACTGTTTGTGGTTACCTTTACCTCTATTGCACACTGTGCTCGGACCTCTAGCGATGTCTCAGGTTGGAGCTTCATTTGTAGCTCAACGATCTGTTGCTTGAACTCATCCTAGATGGTCTATATCTTTGTGCATGATGCCCTTAGCGCAGCAGCTAAGCTTTCTAAATTTGATGTTGGCATGGCTGATGTAGGGAAAATGTGCTCTGGTAGGTCATCGAACAGTTTTTCAATCATTTCTTCTAATGTCACACATCGATCCTTTGCTGTGCGATGATCCTCCTATGTCTCTTGCTGTTGATACTTGTTAGCAGTGTGGAATGCATGGGCCTCCCAGTACTGCAATTACTTGATGATAATGTTGTGAATCACATGGAGCTTTCCGCATGGTAGCACCACCATATTTATGTTAATCTCTCTGCATGCTCGCAGGAAAGTGTGCAAGGTAGGAAACTCAACTCTAATGGATGGTGTCGGGATCTGAATCAGGTGGTTATCCAAGGGGGATGGAAGCACCATGCTGAGTGGTTTCACGTTTGCCTGTCGAAGACTGGTGGTTGTCACGATCTCTTGTTGCAAGCTCACTTGTTTCACATTCTTTTGTATCATGCTGGCTTACATTTTGAGATCCTGGATGCCTGAATGTATGCCCTATAGAATGGATTTGTATTGTGCTTCCATGTCAGTCTAGATATCCTCTATGGTTGAATTTATTGTGTTCTTGATCTCTCTGAAGTCATTCTCAGTCAGAGTGAGGTCCTCTATACCTGCCAACTTGGACCCCATCTGATTCTTGTGCAAAACCGTAGTGGCCTAAGAACTATGCCTAGTGCCTTTAGTGGTCTACATCTGAGGACCTTTAGTCACGTCACCATCTTTTTCTGCAGCTTGTTTCTCCAAATTTATTGTTTCTCCCATCGTAGTAGGCTTAGGTTATAATTCAACATCCTTTCCTTTCTGTTATGTATCCTTGGTTGTTCACGGCTTGGTCAGAGTACTCAACACTAATAAAGGGACACCTAGTGTTGCGTGGCTCTAACCAGGTAGGCGATCATTCTACTGTGACATGCATTAGGTCATCCTCTATGACTAAGTATGGTAGGTCATACCAAAATTTTTCTACAATGCCCTTCGCAGGAATGTGTATGTTGTGGACATTGGATTTGAAGTCTACAATCAGCTTATACTTCTTGTAAAGGTTTAGCAATAACCTTGGATTTTCCTGAATGGCCTAGAATAGCATAGAGTTGAACAACAACCAAAAAATATTTTTTTCCATGACTCTGGCTGGGATCTTTGAGTTCCATCGGATGGCGTAATGGGCGTCTTTGCATAATTCTGGGTTAATTTCATGGAACTATGTATCTTGAGGCATCTAACAATCCCATGAATGGAATACAGAGCAATAAATAGGCATAGTCGCAATGTCAGCAATAACCTCGTGTGGAACCTCTCATCTGCAATCATTTGAATGAGCTCTCGGATGAACATGATTCACTTCCATAACTCGAAGCACATGCTACCACATGAGAACTATCGTAACATGCACCTGAGAGCATGTCACAATAATGCACAGCATCTACGATTGTGCCACAGGTCTACAAAATGGGAGCCCCCCCCACCCACCCCTGCCCCACCACCCCCCCCAACCCCCCCCGCATTTTGTCATTCATAGTTGGTTCCTTCTAGTCTGCAAAGCCCTCCTCACCCCCTTAGCCATTCTGCTTCATTTTAAGAACACTTGCGCACTCCACCAACTACGCAGCCTCCCCCCCAGTTCCAGGTTGCTGGGCACCCTCTCAGTTGCGCACCTTCTTAATTGTGCACCTACCCCTGGCTCCCACAACCTAACTATTTTTTCCCGACTAAACGCTCCCAAAAACAAGCTCCCCCAGCTGCGCAACCCCCAGCTGCATGTCACCTTGCCTAATAGCACTCAACTGCTACTTCCTGACTCTACTCCTGTATTAACCACCCCCACAAAGAGAAAATTCCCAATACCTTTCAGCCCCCTACCCATTTTTTGCTTCAATCTCCCATGGCTCTGCATCTGTGCCAAATGAAAATCAGGGGCGGCCAAAGAGGCGCATTCCCTAGACGCTACAAGCGAAGGCCAGATAATTTTTTGGAATCCTTTAACGACTCCTCTTCTAGGGATGTTCCTCAACGCCCTGCGCACGACCAGGAGGAGGACGCCCCCACTCAAGAAATGCAGAGGGGTATAAGTGGACCTAGAAAATCCACCATTGCAGACCACGAGCAACCCACACCCAATAAAACTAAGCCTCTTCTGGTTCAGGATGTTGTGGGGGAAGACACCGATGTATGGATTATGGACTCGGAGGGTGTTTGGACATGAGTACCGGAAGATGATTACCCGTTCTCTCCCATTCTTTGCGCACCTGCTTCTTGGCCTCAATACCGACCTTCTGTTGAGGAGGATGCCATAGAGTAGGAGTACGGTTGCTGTATCGAGGACGAGGAGACAAACAACGACGACGATGCAGGAACACCACGACTGCGTGGTCGCTTAGCTGTTTTTATTTTTCTATTATTTCATCTCATACAATAGAAATTTTACTTTCACAAGTGCCACGACACATTTTGTAATTTTCTGTCTCATGTTATTACCAGGCTAGTTTCCTGCAAGGAGACAAACCCATACCTATGTTACTTTGAAAGAAATGAAGGCTGGGATTAGCTAAGCACAACTTACAAACTCAGATTGTAGCCTATGTAATGTTTTACTTTGAAATAATATAGTTTAGCATAACTTACAAAAAAAAAAAACACTAAAATACATGACAAGTGCAATGATGTTCAAAGCACCAAGAAAATATATTAACAAAAAGACAAAAGATACATGTGTGTGTGTGTGTGGAATTTAACTTAAAATATATATAAATTATTTTATATATTTAATTTTGAATTTTTTTAATAATTGAATTTGGAAGACTTGGTGCACCTTGGACAGAAAGTGAACTAGAATAAGGTTTCTATGTCATTGGAGGTTACAATTAACATATTTTTTTGTGTATTAGTCTATTTTATTGAAGGGAGTGGAAAATTATATTTCCAATCAACATTTCCAAGCAATGTAGTTGAGTTTTAAAAATTAGTTGAATTTTTTATAGTTTATTATAATATTTTGTAAAATACAATAATTAGGAAAATATTGTAAATAAAATAATTTGTTTTTATCTTTAAAAAATGGAATTCCAAATTTTTGATTGGTTGAAACATTTGAAAATAACATATATATATATATATATATATATATATATATATATATATATAACAAAAATAAAAATAAAAGTAAAAATAAAATCTAAGTGTACTGTGGCAAATCCCTAACCATTAAAAATAAAACATAATGATAAAACTACAATATCAAATTATGTATATTTATGTGAAAAAAAAATGTCATGTGGATTTCACGTGTCAATATGTACTCAAGAATAATAATAAAAAATGCAACATGCATTTTTTGTTTTGGATGACCACATCAGCAGTGAAGGGAACCTCATCAACAACTAAAGACATTCATAAGACATCATAATATTTCTATCTATTATTGTATTTTATTTCTATTATAGAACGAGGTTGTAATGTTACCCTCGATTGTAATAAAAATAGTTAATAGAGGAAAGAAGTAATTTAGGTAGTTTCAAGAAGTTTTGATAGTTACAAATTGTTTTTCAATGTATTTAAGAAAGAGGAAAATGAAGAAGATGGGTTCAGAGTTTTGGAGCCTCTGGGAGACTATATTTTTGTACTTATTTCTCTGAAGAATTAATGAATGAAGTATCAAGTTTCCAACAATTGTTGATGGTGGTTTTTCTTTCTTGTGTCAGTTTATGTTATTTCTTCTATGAATGAATTGATGTATGAAGCTGCAGGTCCCTGAATTACATTTGTAAGTAAGAGTTAAACATCCTTAAAATGTGCTCCTTCATTCCAACTCCTTTCTATTCATGACTTCTCTCTGAAAGTTAAGTTAATAGATTATGTGTTTACACAATATTATCTTAAGTTTCTTCACAGTTCTTCTTATTCATTCATGTTTCATCAATTAAAGGCATTGTGAAATATTTTATTTATTCCAGACCATTAAGGGTTTTAAAAGTAATTTCCAAAGGAAAAGAACGAAGAATAGATGATAAATATTGTTTCTGTAATATATTGTTAAAATGCCTTGAGCATTGATTCCTTTCCAAAACCAAGGGGTTGTTTCTTAAGAAACAATAGATCCCATAGTCCATTATGTCAGATTCGGACTACAGGTTCCTAAGTATATTTGGTTAAGTCTTTGGTAGATGTTGGATATGAAGCTCACTAATTCCACGACTTTCCACCCCCAAACTGATGTCCAAATAGAGTTCGTTAACAAGATGATCGTACACATTATGTGGATGTACAAATCAAAGCATCCTCACACATGGGTCAAAATCCTCCCATATTTCCAACATAGCTACAATAGAGTTCTCTGTAGCTCAACTGGCCACAACCCCTTTCAGGTGGGGTTGGGATTCCAACCACTATGTCCCATTGATGTGGCTATACCATTTGCAGCTCCTGAGGTAGCTTCAACCCATGTCCAGTATGAAATCGATAGGGATAAAAATTTGAATCGGAGAATACAACACATCTACCAATAGGTCTATGGCATATTAGAGAACGCCAATGCTGAGTACAAGAAATGACATTATCAACATTTGGTGCCACATAAGTTCCATGTTAGCGATAAAGTTTGGCTGCATTTGAAGAAGGAACACCTCTCTAGGCCACATTGCAATATTCAACCAGTATAATATGGGCTTTACGCCATCACCAAGGCTATAGGGGACAAATTATTCAAGCTTAACATTCCACCATTCCTTGGTTTACACCCAGTATTCAACGTGAACCGACTTTGACCATACTTTCCACCATTAGTAGACACATTCAACATTGCAGAACAACTCACTCCAACAAAGTTAAACGCTGACTACATGGAACATGCTACAACTGATGTGATCATGGAAAAACATATCAAGAATAGTATCCAGCATAATATCCAACTATATTGGGTTTTCAAAGTTGGCCAACTCCTACACCAAGGCATGTGGCTTACGAGGGACCAAGTTTAACAAAATTTTCCCCATCTCATGGAGGCAGTCAATGCATTGGGGAACATTAGTTCTTAAGGGGGGAGGGTTTTTCCAGGTGGATGTTATGGCCACCCTCCTATTCCACTTGGACACCCACCATTGTTTCTTTAATTTTTTCAGTTTCCTTAATTGTAACACAATTTACTATTTTATGCAGTTTTTTGGGTCCTGAACTTTCGGATTCGTTTTGAGGCACTGAACGAAAATTTTTTGGAGAACGGGTAAAAATAAGTGTTGTTTTGATGTTCATAGATAAAATTTGTATTCCCCAGATAGATATTTCTAACAATATTTTCCACTTAAAACAAAGATCATATGCCAAAGTTGTGACCCCAAGAAGTTGATGTACCAATTTACCCCAACGAGGCCCACATATTTGCTGATTCATCTCTTAGGGTTATATTTTTGGATGTTTATAGTTTTCAATTGTTTCTCAATAATAAATAGCCCTTTGAGCATCATTGTAACATAGTTTAGAGGCATGTAGCCTCGACATTTCTTATTAGAGATAAGCTATCATCACCGGAGCTAGTTTATTTCCATTATGTTTGTAAGCATATTTAAATTCTTTTATATTAATGAAAGGAAGGGTTGTTTATGCCGCATCTCTATATTTATGCTTGCATCTATATTATGTTGTGTTTTTGTCTAAGTTCATATTAGTTTAATTGGAGTGGTCTGCTTGTTGGTGGAATTATATGTATTCTAATTCCAACATTTAATTATCAAATCCGAGATCGTAAGACTTAAATATGAAAGCACAGGAAATGAAGGTTTAGAGCCTATTCTATCCTATGCTAATAATTAATAGTAGAAAGAACTAATAAATAAGGATTATAACATGTCACTGGACTACGAGACTCTAAGTTTATAACCACAACAATGTTCCTGTGGTTTTATATATGTAGCTTATTAGGTCTTGACTCTTCTTTGGTTTTAATCCTGTAGTGATCAAAACCCATTAAACATGTTGTAGAAAAGTAAATTACATAAAAGAAAATGCCAAAAACTATAAGAAAAAGCGTGTGAGGCAAGTAAATAAAATAAGGCAATAAACAACAAAAATTGCAGTAAGAAAATATCAAAAATAAAAGCTAAGAAGACTTTGAGATATATTGTAGGTTCTTATTTGTTGTAGGAATATTTTACGAAGTAGCTCCAAAGCTCCAATCAATTAAAGAATCATAAACTGAAAATTACATAATTTTATAATACCTTTTTCTAGTACAAAATATAGTATCAAATTAAGTACAGAAAGGCTGGAATTTGAAATTCTAAATAAGTATTGAATTAAGCGCATAATTCTATAAATTGCAATTTTGGGTATAAAAATGCGTGAAGAAAACAATTCAAGTTTATTTAATTCTTATGCCTAAGAAAATTAAATTTGAATTTTATCACAAAATGATGATATCACTATAATAATACATATAAAATGTAAGTATAATTTAAATCGAGATTGATGAATGAAGTATTGAAAAAAAATCTAAAAAAATGAATAAATTTGTGAGGAAAGGAAATATGGGATGTTTCTTGAGTGAAGAGGCCCTTCCCGACTTGGAAACTTTCCAAGGTACTAAATTAGATAATAAACATGCTCATAATCTCAGTGTCTGAATCTTCATTACAACAAAAATAAATTTGGATTTTTTCATAAATAAAATTCAACTTTGGTTACAAAAATAAACTTAAAAATGTGATCCCATAATTCCTCACTGTGTCCTCTCTCCTCTCTAATATCATGCTACACAGGTAAGTTCTTTTATCATCATAAGGAAGAGGAAGAAATGGTTAAAAGACAACATCGGCTCCAAAAACAACTATCACTCCATACTATGATTAAAATAATGAATATTATTTAAAACAATTTTTAATGATTCAATATCATGTTAAATCACTCGTTGGAAGTGGAAACAATGCCACTTTGAATTAATTTAACTTATTTCCAAGTTTGGAAGTAATTGAAATTCTAGACATGGATTCCCATAATTGTTGATGTGCAGGTACATAATCAGGTATCGATCTAAGTACCAAATTTTTGGAAGATGCCAAACTTATACTAAATTAAGTACCAAATTTATGTAGGTGGAATTTTGTTTTGAATGATGTCTTGAGCTTCACATGTGAGCTAGCTGTGAACATGAATCCATCCATAAACATATCTTTGCAACCCATGTCATCTCGAAAAGTGTCAATGTGTCACCAATGTGTGCACCTTTACTTAGTTCTAAAACTGATAAAAGTATCAAATTGTCATATTACAGTACTGGAACTTGTTGTTTCGGAACATAACCATATTAGTAAACCGTCATCGGAAAACCACAGTAAAATCTCATTTAATTATTGAAAATACAAGAAATTGTTAATAATTAACCACAAGGTAAAATGAATGCATTTAGGGAAAATTGATAATATGATAGTTACATAATATGTTTTAAAAGTATGAATATGGCTTGTAAATGAAAGGTTTGGATATCCAGTATGATAACATATCTAGGGTCCAACATTCCCCCATTCCTAAGTCTTTACATTCCTTCATGAAAAATAAATATGGACTAGGAAGGGATGATGGCTGATATAAGGTGACGATCAACATAATAGTTGTATGAATGTGGAATTGGAAACTATAATATGCATTAATGGATTTCAAAATGGGTGGTTTAGTGGCGGTTTAAAAAAGGTGAGTAAATTGGAAGTGGTTAATCATCAAGATTCCTTAAAACTTAATGAGCTAAAGATACTTTATACATGTTTTACCTCAAGTATACATTTCATACTTTTATTGGTACTACAGGATCCATCGAAATTTCTATGAAGTTGAAGATGAAACAAAGTAGGGTTGAGAGTCTAGAATTGATGAGTGTTGATCGGATATACTAAAGGAAGTTGACGATAATGAAATGAAGGTGCTGAAAAAGGTCCCAACAACCATTCCCCCATTCTTTAGGCTTTGCAGGTCCTCATGCAAACAAGGTGAGGTATTGAAGAAGTGAGGAGGGTTGTTGAGGTGGATATAGTACAAAGGAACCTGGATGAAACTAATGAGATGAATGTTCAGTAAAAATAATTCATCTCAATTTTATTAAAATGATGCTAAACTAACACCAAGCATAAAATGAATTTCAAATCACTCATTACATATGATTTCATCAATCCTTAACCATTTTATCCTCAAGGAAAATAAACCTTTTATAAATTTAAGGGTCTCTCCTTCTTTGTAACTAGGAGGATTTTTATTAGCATAACAAATTATGAACCAATGAAAAATTAGTTATTACTAAAAAAATCGCAAATTCTTATAGTTATCTAATTATTATAGATAATATTTGTAGTTAACTTTTATTAGTTCTTTGTGATCATAGTTCCCACTTCTAGGACAATTAAAACTTAGATACAGTATGAAAAACCAATGATAGAGGACTCAAGGTTAACTTAAATCCATTGTTTAGCCTAAAATTTATGGAGTTCATTTTTACCCTTAACTTCATCCACACATGCTTCTTTTATTGTAAAATTATAGAGTAACCACAATACATGTAGGCAAAAGCCTTTGTTTGGTCATCAATTCTTTAGGCAGAATGGCCCATTTCCCGTGAGCATCCATAGGACTGATGGGTTTGCCTAGTGATATTACATGTCAGTACCCACTGTCAGCAAGTGTCTAGAGCCTCAACGAGTTAACCTCTTAAACCTATTTTACACCGAAGGCTCTAGTCTCATGTTTCCTACCATTTTATGTTTATATTATGGATATTTATTTTTCAATTGGTAGATGGGTGAGCGGCTTCAAAAAGCCTCTTAAAGGCATAGGATGATACCTTTCAGAGTGACTTAGATTAGTTTGATAATTCCTTAGACACATAAGGTACTTATAGGTAGTCAAAGTACATAACATGAATAAGCCATTTTAATGTGAGATGGATGAGGTTGCCAAATAATAACCACAAGACACATAAAGTCCTACTAGTCATAGTCTTCATATATTCTTTCCATTTTAAAGTAGTGTTCCACCATGATTAGAGACTTCAGTAGATCTTCTGGAAGTCTTAATAAATATTCTTGGAGATCATGCTTTGGTGTTATGGTTATAGTATTCATGTTGATTTTTTTCATTGATATCATTGTATGAACCTCTTAACATTTTTATGATCTCCTTAGCATGTTTTGGTAACTATATTTTGAGAACCTATTTTGTATTGATAATCAGAAATATATATGAACAAGAGAAATGAAATTCCAAAAGAAGAAAATGTATATAATCTATGAATAGCTTGGAACTATCACTCAATTCAAATTTTATAAAAATGATTTTTTATATCATTTTTGTGAGATAAAAGTCTTAAAATAGATAAAACATGAATGCATCCTTTTAATGACTTAAGGAAAAAAGAAATGTAATATTCCTAAAATTTATCTTTTAGCTAAATGGAATATTATATATTATTTTGTCACTAGGTATGTGAATAAATGGGTAGGGAGGCCCATAAATTTCCTTAGCAGCAATAAAAACACTTCAAGCGTGAAAGGAGACCTTCTAAGCAACTAAATAAAACACCTTTGAGAGTGACCAGGCATTGGATCAGGTCGAATAGGTCTACTTTGACCAAATCAACAATGCTTTTATTGAGGAGTGGACATTAAATGAGGAATAACGAAGTTTTGGAGGGAGATTGATTTCATGGAGGTAATGACCTAATTGACTGGGCAAAAGGGTAAGAAAGCTCATAACTTATATAAGGGATAGGACAGAAGCCATATTGGTTATGTTTTGGATTATTATTTTGTATGTGGTCTGTTTAGACTTCTTGCATTCTTCAACTACTTAGTTGAGATTGCTGTGTTGTTTAGCACTCGGTGTTCCTGAGTGGGAATCCCATATCATTCATTGAAAGGCCTCTTAGAGGAGTATTGCACTAAATTTCAAAACTCAGGCTCAAGGCCAAGCTTCAGCTTTCTTCATCAGCGTAGTTTCTACAGGATATTGTGCTCCGTTGCAGGGTGCAATAGTGGATAATTATTTTGGGTGTCTTTAGAGCTAGTTTTTCAGTGGAGGAAGGTTTCCATCCATTGGGAGGTCCGTAAAGAAGCCCCTTTGGATTTACTGATATATTTGGCATCAGGAGAAGGAATATGTATCCCCTACCACGCATTTTCAATCCATATTTGCGTTATTTTAGGGAGGAGATGTAGGGGTTGTTGTAGTGACTATTTTGGGAGGTGATTTCTTCAGTGGGGGAGCCATTCTTTCATCCAGAGGATCTATTGGAAAGGAGCTTTAGTTTTCTACATCGGCTTCAGCCATATCTTCTCATTTCTATTGTTGCAACATATCTTCAGCTCTAGGGATGCAGCTTACATTGGCACATTGTATGCATTTTCTAGAAACCCTCTTGAATTGTCTTGGAAAGTTGATCTAGTGCTCATACCTGTATGTCTAGAATGTATTGGGGCCTATATCAATATTTTTATATCATTTTATCATCTCCAACTGTAGTTATTCTTAATATGACTGCGTTATATTTTCTCTCTGGCATTTTGTATTGTAACAACAACTCATATCTGGGAGTGATTTCTTATGGGAGGTTGGTTTCCTCATTGTATATGATTTATGCCTCACTAATTTGTATTTATTTGTTGCTATAATACATAATGTTATGACTCCATATTGGTCTCATGGTTTCATGTGTTAAATATTTTCTCTTGCTTTCATTTTATGAGCTATATTGCTGCCTTTCCCATTTTGGAAGATTACAGTGGTATCAGAGCATAATCTTGTCTCAGCCTATTCATTCAGCCAATATGTCACCATAAGGAGAAGCTTCTCACAAGGAGAGAATATATACAGAAGGAAAAAATACAATACTGTAGTTCTTGGAGGAAGAGAGGAAGAGGAGCTCTCAAAGATTATTTTTCAAACTATGCAGAGCATCAAGGGAGATATCAAGAAGATGAGAAAGGAGATGTGTAGAGAATCTCCAAAGGGGTTTGAATATGAAGCATGCCCTAGATTTTCACATGATGGGTGTGAGCATGCAGGAACATAATATGATCCAAAATGCAATTTTATTCCCAGATTCATAGCTGGAGAGATGGAGGAAGAATCTACACCAAAGGAGGAGACTTTGAGTGACTATCTTTAGGAGTATGAATCTCAATCTTAGAGATTCAAGGATCACTTGAAATTCTAAGGGTTTTTCCAACTCAAGGAGGATAGAAGGCTCAGAAAACACAACAGAATTAGAAGAGGTAGATTATTTCTACCAAATTTTGATGGGTCATCTAAATGCACAGACAAGGATTGGAGAGAGCAGCTAGACGCATACTTGCAGCTACATCAGGTTTCAGAAAAGGAAGCCCTTAGGATAGCAGCACTGCATCTTAAAGGTAATGCTTATACTTGGTTTTTTTATGAATATTTTTTATTTAATCATGCAAATATAGCTACTTATGCAATATTCACTAAGAGATTAGTGAATATATTTTATGAAAACAATGTGAAACATCTTTGATTGAGCTAGCCAAACCAAAAGATTCAAAACCTTTGCATGAGTTGGAAATATATATTACACCAAATCCACTCCAAAGTTCTATTCCGGGGGATATAAAATTGTATGATACCTTATCAAGGGCAAGATCCCCATTGCAGGAAGAGATTTCTTCTCAAAATAAAGACATGGAGATTCATCATTCAAGGGAAGACCAAGGTCTAGGGTCTCTCATTGTTGATGAGGTATTCTCAAATATTGATGAGAAGGAAGGGAAGGGAGGAACTAACAACATTGTCAGTTCCGGAGAAGAACCATCACTCCATGGGGATGGATATGAAGATATTTCTTCAATTAGAGGTGCTTTCTAATCTATACAAAAAGTTCCCAAAGAGAAGCATCTGACAGTAGTGATGGGCAGTAACACCTTGACCAAAGGAGGAGAAGAAAAGGTGGATCAACATCAAAGGATGAGGGGCATACACATTTGTTTATTTCAAAGGGTTTATATACAGAAGAAGGACAATGACTTATGCAGTGAAGGGAGGAACAAATCAGTCCACTCATCTATACAGTCTACTTCAGATTTTGATGTCTCTTTACATGGAGGCATTCCACTAGGGAGACCCTGTGATTGGAACATGAATAAAGAGTTCTCTCAACATGGTGCAACATTCATATATTTGGCTAGGTAAGGAGATTTTGGAGGAGCTAGTACATCGTAGAGAACCTTTTATGGGTCTAAAGGAGGAGTGAGCCATTTTCTGATATAGACATTTCTATCTCCCACTCAGCTATTTGCGCTAAAATATGATTCAAAAATATTTAATGATATGATAATGGTGTCAAATGACCACTCCATATCCTTGGAGCAAAAAATCATACTTCTACACATGAGGAATATCTTTGAATATGACAAGAAGTTATTAACACTCTTGCATGCATTGAAAAAACTAGGGAAGTTTTGGATGGGAAATGCCTTCCAAGAGGAGGTTGACATCCATGTACTTCAATCTTATCCTAGGCAAGATCAGCTGCAAGAGGGGAAAAAAAAGTGGGGTAACAATTCTCCAACATGTGGATTTGGCATTGAACATGTCAAAGAGGAGAGTTATGATGTGACAGTAACTTCATTTCATATTTCTATAGCGTTGTCATTGTTGGGAAGCCTAGATCCATATTGGGAGTCCTAACTATTGGTGGAATATTCCAAGAACCTCTTCACATGTAAGGCTCTTGATGGGAAAGTGATAGATGGGAGGTATAGTGTGGTTGATGGAGTCATTTATTTCCAGGATCAGATCTACTTGACTAGAGACTCAAAGTTCAACGATAATCTATTACATGCAGCCTATGAGATCTTGCTTTCCAATACCATTGGTTTCATTAGAGCATACCATACTATCTTGGAGGGATTCACTTGGGAAGACTTCAAAGAGGAGATGCACTATCATATAAGGAAGTGCATAGATTTTTTGGAGGGTGAGGAGAAACATAAATCTTGTGAAGAGTTATCATCACCACCTCCTTACTTATTGGGTGTGAGAGGGAGCTCATCCATGAGATACCTCACTGATTTAAACCAAGTGTATGGTAAGGATTGTATTTATGATCATCATGATATCTTTACTATGTACTTGCATTTTCTTACCACTCACGTGTAGGGCATTGCTCCAAGAGGGGGCACTCTTTCTTAATTTCTTCATGGGCTACTTGGGGCCATGAGAAATGATGATGTTGACCATTCCCTAGAATATTTTGGGGAGATAATGAATTATTCTTGGTGTGCTTCATTGACACTAGAATTCATAGACATTTTGCAAGCATGAAAGAAGAATGGGGCAGAAAACAAGCGGCAGGGGAAACAGTTGTTATATTGTATTCTATGGAAGTTTGGAGAAAAATTGTGCCAGTTGCACATGAGGGACCATTTCCCTTCTCCTTTACTACACATGGCAGCTAGCATGAATTTGATTATGATCCCATATTCTGATGATGTGCTTATCCTTGTTGGGAACATGATTGGAGGGAACACACATTGGTTGGATGTGTCCATGGGGAATGAAATTTCCCACACCTTTTATGCTTCATGCTTCAAGGGGAGCATGAGAGATGATATGGCTACTATATTATATCACTTGTTTCTTTATGAAGTGAGTGTTGTGTAGATTAATCCGTCTTGCAGACAAGACCGATCTCTCTAGTACAAAAGGTAACTAGCAACAAACAGCCAATTATACTAATCTCTCTCTAAGCATATGCAATTTATAAAAACACTTTACGGGTGCAAGGCCTACCTTATATCCAACGCTTTGCTTGCTTACTTGATTTTGTTGAAGTCCTTCCCGTGCACTGAAAGAACGTCCTTCGTATATCTGCAAACACAAACAAGGAAAAAGATTAAGCAGCACCTGTATAGACATTATCATAAATCATACTTATCATAATGATCAAGGAATTTATGAAATAAACCACAAATTGACAGTTTAATGGGAGAAATGAGTATATTTGTATTAACTTTAAAGATAGAAAACCTTTACAACCTGTGCCTTGATGTTGTGCAGGTCCTCCCGGGGTCCGAAGCAGGAATCTCCTTTACTCTGACAAGCATTGCACTCTTTGAACTAAGACAAATGAGGATAAATGATTTAACCTCACAGAAAGTCTTAAGTTACTCAAGTCTAAATCTCAACAGCATTTAACTTCAAATCTCATAAGCTTGAACTCCCTTTGAGGCTACCCAAGGCCTCTTTTTATAGTGAAAGAGAGGAGGTTTCTAGTTCCAAATATGAAGGGATAGAATCCTCCTTCAAAGGGATAAGCTCCTTACAACAAGGGGTTAGCTCCATTAAGAGAGGGATGCATGAACCAGCTTCAAAGCGTATCCATTCCGAAAATTCCCGTCTAGAATCTTCTAGAATTCACCTGGAATTCACTTTTTATTCTTCATTTTCTCGCCTTTTTATGTTTTACAGAGGTCCGCACCCATTACACAAAGAACGTGCGGTATGGTTCCGCATGCAGGCTGAGATTTAGGTGCGGAACCGCAGGGAATGCATAGAGAAAGTGCGATACCAATTCTTTAGGGGATTTTAAGGATTTTCTTCTGATTTTGAAGCTTGATATGAGGAGCTGGTATATTAGACTTGCAAAAGGAGGAAGTATGAGTAATAATGAGCTCATACGGTCAGCAGAATGTCAAAGTGACAGTTTTCAGTGTAACAAATTGCCCCCTAAAGTACAAAGTCTGTAATAGATGAAGCTATAGTCTGTCATATATGAAGAGTGCAATACTTTATCATTTCAAAGATCATCCTGTGGACACCCCAGTCGGTACCTGTAAAAACATTCAATGCAAAATATATACATGTATATGTCATCATTGAGGTAGGCATTCCCATACTCAGATAAAAACTAACTATAAACTAACTGAAATCGTTCTGATACAGGAATGATTTTGAATACATCATAGTACAAATATATGTAGACACAGTATGGACGCAGCCATCTGTTTATCAAAAGTCTACTGTATAGATGACAACAAAATTCCTCACAGCTTGGATGGTGGAAACTAGATCCAGGGTCTTGATTTCCGTATCTCGAACCAGTACGATTCTATCCATGTGAATGAATGTATTGAAGTCGAACATGGTAGAAACCACTTGATTACCAGTCAATGATGTGAACTGTTAACAAGTGTGAGAGAAACCACCGGTAATGTCAATGGCTCTCAAAGTACTCAGTACAATCCATGAAATGTGAATGAATGAGCTGAAGTCGAACATGTCACGGAGTCATTCGATCGAAGGTCATTAATGTAACCTGTCGTCGAAAGCGAGAAACCTGCCATTGAGGCATGCAGATTTCAAGGTACTGACGATTTCTGGATCAACTTCCTAGATAATGTGCTGCTGTCGATAGAAAGCGATCTGTCGTAGGCAAGCCCACAACACGAAATCATAGATCAAGTTTTGAAAATATGTTGGCAAGGACTGACTCAGGGATGGTCAATGATGGATGACAGATATTTTGCAGATGAATGGTTTTGTTTGAACTATTCTCTTGGACACATAACGACACTGCAGATGGCTTGGTGACAATTGACTCAAAGCTAATACCCAGAAACCGGCTGAAAATTTTCAATGTGGTTTGATTAACTGTTAAGCAAAGGATTTCCCAACCCAGGTGAATATAAGTGTCGTGTCCAAGAGTGGTCGACTGAGTTTTCGGACAATTTTAAAATATAACAAACATGCTCATTTTCTCTCTTTTCCCCCACCATTTCTGGCAAGTACCTCTTTATTTTTGACAAGCTTGAGGAGGATAACATTTGCTTGGTTATAAGCTCACCCTTCGGGTGAGTCCAACTTCGTTTAAAATTCGAACCCTAAGAAGGAGTGGTTCGTTCCTGTTGAAAATTAAACAGGTCCTTTACTGTTAAGTTTTAACGAGTCCAGTATAGGAGAAACTCGGTGTTTTTCAGTTTTAGGGAGTCAGAAGAAAAACTTAAGAAAACTCCATAGGTGTTCTTTTTCGTAAATTTAGTCTCTCGAGCCCGAAAAAGGATAAAATAATGCGGGAGAGAACTCTATTGACCGTATTTAGTCAACGTATACCTTTTTCGTAAATAGTCCATTTCGGTCCGTAAAAGGGGTAAACTTATACTGAAGGGACGACTGTTCATTTACTTTAACGAGTTTGAATAGTCAAGTACTCGGCAATCTTTTCATATTTAGAGAGTCTGAAAAGGGCTTAAAGAGGACTCCAAGGTTTCGCTTTTTCGTAAAATTTTTGAAAGAGTCTGAAAAAGTGATAAAAGTATGCTCTTTGTTGAAAAATGATTATTTCACCTGAAAAATCCTGTTTCTGCACAAAAACTCAAAAAATTACACATACCTGTTTAAGATAAATAAAAATGCTTTCAAAAATATCCCTTTTAAAGTGAAAAATAAATAAATTTACAATTCATTCATTCGAAAAAACTTATAAAAGGACTTTTTCTATTTCATTTTCACCGTTCAGTTGCAGAGTGAAAAGTAAAAAGCTTTTGGATAAAAAAGTTCCCGTGAAGATTCTGGAAAATTCAACCGTTGGAATCGAAAATCGTCAGCCCCAGGTAATCCACGACCTCCTTATCTTGCTTTTCATCCGTTTAAAATTCGTTTTTAGGCTTTAGTTTGATTTTTTAGGGCAAAAATAGGTCAAAAAAATGCGCCCGCGGGGTCCGCACGCGGGACACAGGTTGCCTGCGGACCCCGATTTTTTCTGAACGAGAAAAATCGGGGGTGCCGCACCCGGCACACACCTTTCGTGTGGAGCTACGCTCTGTTTACAAAGGGCGGGTGCGGTACCCGCGCGGTTAAAATTCAAGCATAGTTTTCTCAAATTTCTGCCAAAAGTTTTCAAATGAAATCATGCTAATATGCCTTATTTTGTGTTGCAGGATTAACAAGATGCTTATTTGGTGAGAAAGGGAACATGAGGAAGTGGATGAAGCTGCAATACTCCATTTTCCCACACAAAGGGCATTAAAAGCATGCTGCTTATACAAATTCTGGGCCATCTCTGGCATGAGGGCACAAGTGGAACTCTTAACATGGTTGGTAGACAGATGGCATGTGGAGGACCGGTGTTTCTTCATTGGTGGCCACCGGCTCGAAATTGAGCTGGAGGATATATACTTTTTGACTGGTTTGTCCAAGAGGGGCGAACATGTATCTTTGTTTGGGACTAGGCCAGGTGGCCAGACTGTCGCTAGTCTTCAACTCGAATTTTGCGATGATCAGGAAGATCCTCGGGACAAACGGATTGACATGAAACATATCATCCGTCCTGAACTGAAAGTTATAGCATTCACTGTTACCAAACTATGTGGGAGTGCCGCGCTGCATGTAGCTACTGGTTCCCAAATGCGCATTGCTGTGGACTGTTTTCGTGGCACCATCTTCAACTGGTGCGAAGCTGTTTTGGCAAATATAAAAGGCCAACTTACGAGAGCAAAAACCGGGAAACTAAAAAACTTTGGATATGGTTCCATTGTCGTTTCTTTTGCTTTGGAGAGGGTCCCTCAGTTAGCTCCACAGAGTATTTCAGTTGATGCCGGTCGACTTCGAGAACCAAGAATGGTTCGCTGGTCCGCGCTGATGGCTCGTCATGCTATCGAGGGCACTGAGATTGTACGATTCCCTGCTTCATATTTTCATTGGCTGGATCGCCAAATTTTTACGATAGAGGATTTTCCATATGCAGGGATAGATTTCCGCGAAGATAGAGAGATGTCTCTCCCTGCAGGGGAACAGTGGGACGATTCAGGTAAAATCATTTTTCAACGTTTGCTAAGTTCTAAATTTTTTAATTTTTTATCGTCTTAGAAAATTAATAACCAAAAGTTTTTTAAAATACAGATGTGGGTCCACAACGTCCAGCTCATCTCCAACCTTTCGAGAGGAGGCAACCAGTTGCGCCCGCACCAGCCCCAGCAGGCCAATCAGTAGAAATTTTGACTGATTTGGAACATCATCTAGAGCACTTGACTCCAGACATACCAGAGACGAGTATAGATGATATTCCCTTCAGGCTTCAAAGATATGTGATTGGAGTCCCAAGACCTTTTAGGAGGTTCCTATGCAGGGTAGCTCGAGCAGTTGTTTCCTATCGATATCATCATCAGTGATGAGATGATCATGTAGACTCATTTTTGTACTTTTGTGTTACCATTTTTGCCGATCATAAGGTGTTTCCAACCTATGATCGAAGACGATGTATATTTTTTGAACACACTCCTATGATATATATCACTATTTTTGACGGCTATCTGCGTACATAAATGAATGTTTTTTTGTTTTACTGCTTTTAATTATTGCAAATGTCTATTTATCATACTAGAAGCAATTGAATCTGCTAATGTATTTAAACGTCTTGGAATATGCTGATATTCAATGTAATCAAACTCACGTTCCAAGAGACGAACTCTCAAAAATAATCGTAATAACACCGGATTTCTAATGGTATAAACCCTGTTAAGCTGTAATACAACAAGTTCAGAATCCAACCTTACAATCAAACTCCGAATTCCAAATGATATGGACTCGGATAATAACTCAATCACTGCACTATACTCGGCAATGTTATTTGTTGTTTGACCAAGGCTTACCCCATGCATGGATACTAACTCGTCAGAGGGTGAATAAATAACCCAAGCTGCGGAAGAAATGTTCCGTGTACTACGACAAGCACCATCAGCAAAACCAACGTAGGTTTGAAGAGACGTCGACATCTGCAATATCAAGAGTAAAACTCAGATAAGCAGTCATAGTGAAAAACACACTTCTAAACTAGGCACACTTTTTAATCTAAAACACACCAACAGTAAAGAAATCTAAAACTAACAAAAAATCTCCCCACCTTGTTTAAGCGTAATATCTCTTTAGATAAAGCCCATTTCTGGGTTTATCTAAAGGGACACCATCAAAATCTACTAACTCATAGGCCCCTTTTGCTAACTTTCGTTTCACAATATAAGGACCATGCCACATAGGCACGAATTTTCCAGCTCCTAGCTTGTCGTTAGCTTGATCATAAAGTAAAACTAGGTCTCCTTCTGAAAAATTTCGAGGGGTCACATTTCTATCATATTGAGCTTTTATCCTTTTAACATGAGCCTCGTTTGCTATTGCAGCACTTCGCCGATTCTCATCTAATTGGGCCAAGTACAATAAACGTTTTTCCTCTTCAGACGTAGCTGGAAGTAATTCTATGGCTAATTTTAATGATGGTATTTCGCATTCAATTGGTAGCACAGCTTCTAAACCGTAAACTAGTTGAAAAGGAGTGAAACCCGTTGATGTTTTGACTGAGGTTCGATATGCCCAAAGCGCTGAAAATAACATGGAATGCCAATTCGTCTTGTGAATACCAATGATTCGTTTAATCATGGTAACTAAAACTTTATTAATAGCTTCAACCAGGCCATTTGCTTGTGGATAGTACGGAGTGGAATTATCGTGGCGTAGGCCAAGTTGTTCTGTTAATTCAGTCATCATGATGTTCCGAAAATGACTTCCATGATCTGTAATAATAGCTTGAGGAACACCAAACCTAGCAATTATGTGATTGAACACGAATGTTGCAGCTGTCTTGCCGTCAGCTGAATATGTAGGCATCGCCTCGGCCCATTTCGTAAAATAATCTACAGCGAGAATAATATAGGCATGCCCCCCGGCCGAGTGAGGGTTACATGTGATAAAATCGATACCCCATTTTTCAAATGGACCAACAACAATTATAGGGTGAAGAGGAGCGAGTGGCGCGCGCATTTTTCTATCAAAAATTTGACAGTTGTGGCATTTCCGAACCGCATAAATGCAATCTTTAAATAATGTTGGCCAGAAATAACCTGCACGCAATATCTTTTGGGCAGTGGCATACCCGGACATATGACCGCCACATGCTCCAGAATGACAGTCATTGAGTACCTTTTCAGCTTCTTCATGAGTTAAACAACGTCGGAAAACAGAATCCGCTCCTCGTCGATAAAGAGTATCACCAATGATGTTATATTGTTGGGATTGGAAGCGTATTTTCCATCGTTGAGTTCGTGAAATTTCAGGCCGAAAAGATTGGGTTTGGAGATATACAATAATATCCCCATACCATGGATCAAGCGTACTGATAAGAAACAAAGATTCGTCCACAATGGACTCTTCTGCCACTGTTTCAATATCAGTAGAGGGAAAATCACACATTAGTTCCGCAAAAACCAAAGATTTCTTTGCCTTGGATTTTTCAAATTCCAAGTCAAATTCTTGTAGGATAACTCTCCATTTAGAATATTTGCCCCCTAGCAATTGTCTGGTCAAAATATACATCATAGGGTTGCAATCAGAAATTACTGTGGTTTTACGTAACAATATGTAATGTCGAAAACGTTGGACAGCTTGAACAGCTGCCAAGGCCAATTTCTCCACATGTGTATATTTGATTTTAGTCGGATTCAAATTTCGACTAAGATAATAAATCACATGTTCGTTGTGAGATTCATCCTCCTGAACTAGCACCATCCCAATAGTGGAATGAGAAGCAGCGAGATATAGAAAGTAATCCTGGTTGTAGTTGGGAGGATGCAATAACGGTGCATAGGTCAACGCGTGTTTAAGTGCATCAAAAGATCGATCAGCGACCTCGTCCCAAAAGAACGGAATATCTTGTTTCAACAACCGGGTGAAACCCTTTGCAAGCTCGGCATAGTTCTGAATAAATCTACGTAAAAAGTTTGCTTTCCCCTGCAAACTCTGGAGTTGGCGCAATGTCGAAGGAGGAGGCAACTTAACAATAGCTTCGACCTTCGAAGGATCAACACGAATGCCTGATTTTGAGACAACAAATCCCAGTAAACGACCCGATTCTACGCAGAAAACACATTTATGCGGATTCAACCTTATCCGATAATGCCGACATCTCATAAAAATTGCTCTTAAATGAGTGGGATGATCGGCCCTACGTAATGAATGAGCAGGTAAATCATCAAGATATGGTTGAACAATGTGCTTAATGTCATGAAACGCATAAGACATAGCCCGTTGAAAAGTTTCTCCAGCGTTCTTAAGTCCAAAAGGTAGTTTACAATAGGCAAACGTTCCCCATGGACAAATGAAAGATGTTTTAGGTTGATCTGCAGGGAGTATGTTTATTTGATTGTAGCCAGAAAAACCATCCATAAAGGAGAATAGTTCACTACCAGCACAATCGTCGATTATCTGATCGATATAGGGAGTTGGATAATTGTCTTTTGGACACGCTCGATTAATATCCCTATAGTCGATACATACTCTTATCGTTCCTTGTTTTTTAGTCACAGGAACAATATTCGATACCCAATCCGTTAAGGGAATTGGATAAATGAATCCTGCTCGAAGTAATTTTTCAACTTCATTCTTTATAGCAGCAGCTTTTCTAGGATGTATTTGACGTAATCGTTGACGAACAGGTTTAGCATCCGGGTAAGTCTTAATTTCATGTACTACGATCGATGGATCAATTCCTGGCATTTCTTCGTAAGACCAGGCAAACACGTCACGGAATTCTTGAAATAGGGCTTTATAAGTCTGAATTTCTTCATCTGAACAACAAGCACCTATATGAATGTTTTCAATTATTCCTGGTTTTACTGAAATGTCAATTGGAACCGTTCTAGATATATTTTCTAAATTTAACTCAGAATCAGGATTTTTCAATGGATTCTAAGGTTCCTTGGCATATTCAGCAGTAAATATTGAAGCGAAATCATTTTCAAAATGATCTAATTCAGGTAAGAATGAAGACCTATGATGGAGATCTTCCCATGGTAAATCATCAACAGACAAAAACTCACGAATTTGCTCATCGGTATGAACAATTTCAGGAAATGTCGTTGCGTCTGAACTAGAAATAGAAAGTGATTCCTCTTGGATCCCATTCATTGGATCAATTTTGGTTGAAAAGGTGTTGGAAAAAGACTGTATAGTCTGGTACGCAATTTCAAATGGACTCAAAGGCATCACGCCATCAAATGAGTCAATCTCGGATTCCGAAGGTAGTATCCAAGGATCATCAGTCAAAACTGTGTCTGACGAAATCATATGAATAGTTGCTGTAGAAGACGATACGTTAGGAGGAGGAAAGGAAAAAGTTCCTAGCAAACCGGAATCTTTAATCAAACCTACTCCAACATCCTTATAAGAGATAGTCGTTTTACCAACATGCTGGATTGTTTCTGTAGAGGCTGGGTCTGACGAAAAATAATTTAACTGATCTATTGTCACGATCCTTCCTTGATATGGAAATTTTATAAGTCGAAAGACCGAAGAGACAACAGCAATCATAGCATAAGACCAACTACGACCCAGTAGAAGGTTGTAATCTAGAGGGGCATCAACCACCTCCACATCTAGATTAACAATTTTCCCTTCAACCCCTATGGGTAAATCCTGCAAAATACCATAAGGTTGAAAACCTCGACCATCAAAAGCTTTAGAATCGTCGGAGATTGGTTAAGTGTAGGAGAACCAAGAGATTTCCAACACTGAAGCGACATAATACACGTTGAAGCTCCCTCATCAATCACAGTCCGAAAAATAGGTCTGTTTTTGACTAACACTGGAATCTGGAAAGCCATTTGATGAGGAAGATGTGGTGTACTAGTTTCTAAATCGAAGATTATAAGGTTAGAATCATTAACATCAACAGCTCCTATGGCAGACAATAACAATTTACGCTGTGCTGGACACGACTGCAGCACTTCCAAAGCCGACATTGCTGAAGGAGAAATAGCTAAATCATCAACAATGTTGTAATTCTGAGCAGCTCTCGCATGTGGATTGAAAGCTGATTTACGAAGAACACCTTTAGCAGGCGGCTTGATTATCAAGTCTGGATTTTGTTTCTCGATCTGTAGCGGACCGGAAACAGGAGGAGTTGTATTTGATACGTTGGCATTGGAAGACTCTCCTTCTTTGCCATCAACGGGATTCTTAGAACCGTAATCTTGCGATCGCGTCGCAACCCTTATATGAGACATCATCATAATAGGCTCTTCTAAAGTGGTCGAGGAAGAACCAATCATCTTACTATCTTGAACTGGAAAATGATCCTTCAAGACAGCAGGTTGCTGCGATCCTTTAATGAGTTTCGTAACCTCTTCTCGATATGGGCATTCTTTCGTGAAGTGATCTTGTTCACAAATGAAGCAAGGATAATGAGGTTTACGTTTCTCATCATTGGATTCTTCTCTATCTGTTTTCTCTTTCGAATTTTTCTTGTTTTTATTCCTCCCTTTCTTTTTACCACCGGTTTTTGATTTTGCCGTAGATGTTTCAACGACATGAATATCGACAGAAACTTCTTGAGAGGATTCTCCCTTCGGGGAATCAGGTAAAGTTATGATTGGAGAAGAATTCTTTGAAGATTTCTTCTTACTTTTTGAACTAACTGTACCAATCATACCGTCAGCGGCATGAGACCCTGAAGGAGGAGCAGCAATTTGACCTTGTTTGGGTAAATCTGGAATTTTTTCATGTAAAGTACCTGACTGTGTATAAACGAGGTCTAGGTACTGAGCCTGAGCAATTACTTGCTCTTCAGTAACAACACCAGCCTTAGCTACATCTTCAGTGATCTTAGGCAGTAATGATTTTACAAACCACTCTGCCAAAATTTGATCCAGAATATAAACCTTCACCAATCGTCGTCTACGTCGCCACTCATGAATATGATCAGAAATATACGTGGACGTAGATTGTTTTAGTGAAGTTAATAATTCTGTGCCATTGTCGTATCTGACAGGCAACTGGAAATGAGTTAAGAAAGACGTTGCTAACTGACTGAAATTATGAAACGAGCTTCGTGGCAACTCAATGTAACATTTGGCTGCAAGACCTATGAGTGTCCTTTGGAAAAGACGTAAGCGAATCGAATCATCAACAATAGAATTAGATGCACACCAAAGGTGATAAGTCATCACATGATTTGATGGATCCTCCCCTGACTTACCTTCAAATTTTGGTATGTCACTGGGCAACTTATGAGGCATTGACGGCCAGTTCTGATAATAGAAAATAGGATCATTAGTAAGGCGCGTCGAATCTGGTAAGTCCAAAGTTGCGATGAAGCGTGCTTGACGGTTAGAGTCCAGAAAAACCTTGAGAAAGCCAAAACGAGATCGGGAAGCGATTATTAGGATAACTGAGTGGATTAAATTGGGTGTGTATAACCTCGGATAACAGGATGGTCGGACCATCGCGAGGTTGTTGATAAAAGTATATAACCGAGGTATGAGTGATACTTCGGTTGAACATAGGGACCGTGTGCGGCTATCTTGAGTATGGTTGATAATTGGCGAGGTTGACTGTGGAAACTGATGCACTTGTCTGCAGATTGTCTGGAGCATACGAGCTGTGGTCTGAAGGTTGTAGGCCACGGTAGTGCAGAGAGACTTGAGAGAGTTTGCCCGGATCTGAGGATAACGAACTCGGGAACTACGAACCTCAGTAGGTGAGGTTGAGCAGACGTTGCGACGTTGCGGCCCCGGTTGGGGCGATGCAGAGGTGTACTAGGCCCGGCTATTTGAGCGGAACTAGGTGCAGGAGTTTGAATAGCTGGCTGACCAGGCTGCTGAATTGAACGAGAAACCATTGGCTGACCAGGTTGATAAGGTAACTGCACATTAGGCTGCAAAGGCTGTTGATATTGGGACGGATCCCACACCATCATTCCGGGGTACTGTCCCGTAGAAGGTTGAACGTAAGGACCAAAACCTGGTTGAACGTAGGGTTGATAATAAGGTAAAGTTCCGGGTCCTTGAATAGATGGTTGACCAGAAGGCTGCTGGTATCCTTGTATTGGGTACTGCCCTTGAGGTTGATAACCTTGAGGCACGTACTGAAGCTGGGGTTGTTGAGGACCCTGAGGAGCATATTGAGTTTGGGGTTGACCTTGAGGAATGTACTGTCCTTGGGGTTGGTAACCTTTAGGTATGTACTGTCCTTGGGGCTGCCCCCCAAAATAATATTGATCCACAGTTTGTCCTGGGAAAAAGCTACCTTGAGGTTGAGCCCCGGGTGGTAACTGACTACCTTGGGGTTGCCCCCCAGGCGGTAATTGTCCACCCTGAGGTTGCCCCCCAAGTGGTAACTGAATTCCCTGAGGTTGACCCCCAGAAGGAAACTGACTGCCTTGAGCTTGAGGATTATGAATATTACCAGACATCATGAAAACTTGCTCTGCGTTCGACGTTTCAATTTTAAGTCCACTAAGACCAGATGATAACACATTTTCGATAGGTTGAGGAGTTGCTCCTGAGAAAGTACCAGACAAAGACTGATATCCCGTAGGAACAGAAGGACCACCATGTAAAAAAGATTCAGGCGTTTGCGAAAACATGGACGACTCTCCAGCCATAATAGATGACGGATAGTAACCTCTGGGTGTAGGATGGAATGGAGCTCGAGGTGGATAAAAAGTAAGACCCGAATTCTCTAAAAAATCAGTTAAAGAAAGATACCAGGGATTAGTTCGAATAGGGCTGTAGAAAATGGATTCACGCTCCCTAAGATTTAACGATTGAGGGGAGTTGGGAAGAGATATGTCTTCGTCTGGATTAGTAAGTTCTTCTATAGAAATTAGCCCAGAAGGAAGATTTTCAGTAATGATATTTCTAACCCTTGGTGAACCTAGATCGCTAGAAGTTGGTGAGATAAATCATGAAGATGTTTCTAACACAGAAGATTCGGTTTCAGGCTCAGAGATTTCAGGTTCGTCAGATAATTCTCCTGTAGGAGAAATATTTTCAGTGACTTCAGAAACTGAAATCGGTTCTTGAATATATTCTGTTGTGGGAATTTGATGATCAGGATGTATCACAATAGCAGAGCTTTCAACTTTTGTTGATCTAATTCTACGGCTACTGTGTGGTACCAGAGCCCGAAGCCCTTCTAAATGACCTGGTGTAAATTCAGGGGGTTTCCCTTGTATTCTCCGGGATTGTCTCGGCAATTCCGCCACGATGAAAAATTATCTAATCACACGCAAACAAAGAAAAATTTCACTGAAAACACCTAAAGTCTCTAAGAAACAAACAATTGAATCATACGCTTAAAAAAATCTAAGAGTTCAAACCACACACAAACAAGTAACTTTCCGTACTAAAATCACTAGTTGGTGATGAAATCCAACTTAGTAGAGTTTTAACACGAAAAGGGCGGTTGGAACAGTTACCCCGACAACCTGCTTAATGAAACAGACTGGCACAAGTTTCTTCACATAACCATCTCGAGTGAAGAGAACCCCCGAGAGAGTCCAAGTGAGTCTAGTCGACGTCTGTTCCAGGTACAGTGGGATCTTCCCTCCACCGTCACCTTAGGAAAGAATCCTAAAGATTATGGCCTCTAAGGTTACCAACTGAAACAAATATACCTGGGGGAACAGTCTACGATCCGACACACACGCAAGGGCAGAGTAACAAAGCTCAATCCCCTTGAAGGCTCCTTGAACGAATCCAAGGTTTACCGACAAGTGACCCCTGGCTCCTCGACAATGGTCTATCCGAGGTTTACCGTTTTTAATACGTGTATATCTTCTATCGTTCCCAATGAGGAAGGATTGATTACCCCACTAGTTCAGATATGATCTCGTGCTTAACTCCTTTAAGAGGAGCTTCCCAGAGCATACATGCAACAACTGGAATTCTTCCTACCGCAAGATATATCTACTTGTTTGTTTTATCTACCTTGGAGAGTTAATTACTCCCTACTCCAAGATACTAGCCTAAGCTATGTTGGTGATGAGAGCCCTAAAAATAAAAAGATTACTAGATGAATTTTATTTAAGCGTTACTTTTAAGAGTTGTTTCTTAAGTCAAATGGGCGCGGAAATGAAACTTTGTATGATGTGAAGACTCGACCTCCAAAAACACTAAAATGCACCTATGATGATATTCAATTCTTTTTTCTTTCAATGAATTTTTCTATCTAAAGAAGAGTTAGAGAATGCAACTTTCAAATTTCTTCTTCAAACATGAAAACTAAGTGAAAGAAACTATTTTGTCTTTTCGTTAAACTATCAAAGCTCACAAGAAAAACTATTTTCTTTTCCAAACAAGAAACTACAAAACAATTCTCTTTCGAAAGAAATCTACAAAAATTAAAACTATTCAAAACTATGAAGACTAATCTTAAAAAACTAATCTAAATTGAGTAAAAGCTTTTTAGAGTTTTTTTTTATGAATGTTTCTCTTAGTTATTCAGCAAACTAAGAATCTATCAAACAGATCAAAAACACTCAAAATATGTTTTCCAAAACACTCAAAGAATAAATGAAATTCAAAACTTTTCAAACAAGTTCTTTTCGAAGATTTTGCAAAGAAATCAAAAGGCTTAATTTCTCAAACTAGGATGTTTTCACAATGAGGTCGGATTCAATAGACAAAAAGAGATCTTATGTGATCTGAGATACTACAGATTGTCAAAAATTTGAATCACTACAAAGACCAAACGGGAAAAATAATCCAATCGGCAAAAACTTCTAGAAAATCATTCAAAACACTAACACTGTTGGAGTTCATAAACAATGAATTCTTGATAGACACAATAACCAGTCTGGGCAGAAACCAAAGATCTAAAAATTAACCAGAAAAAGAAACCTAGAAATTTTCCAAAATTTTTACAGGGTCCGCATGTAAGCAGTGTTGACAGGTGCGGTCCCGCACTGTATTCTATAAAGAACGTGCGAAACTGCCCGCACTGTAACAGTTATGCAGAGTGCGGTCCTAGCAAAAATGATAGAAAAATCCAAAATACTTCTAAATTTTCAAAAACAGAAAAAATTTAAAGCACCCAGACAGATGTGAATCAATCAAAAACCAGAAAAAGAAACCTTTTCTCAAGTCAAAAATCAAAGAGAACCAAGAACAAACAAAAGTTCTTCCCCAGTGGAGTCGCCATTTTGTTGTGTAGATTAATCCATCTTGCGGACAAGACCGATCTCTCTAGTACAAAAGGTAACTAGCAACAAACAACCAATTATACTAATCTCTCTCTAAGCATATGCAATTTATAAAAACACTATACAGGTGTAAGGCCTACCTTATATCCAACGCTTTGCTTGCTTACTTGATTTTGTTGAAGTCCTTCCCGTGCACTGAAAGAACGTCCTTCGTATATCTGCAATCACAAACAAGGAAAAAGATTAAGAAGCACCTGTATAGACATTATCATAAATCATACTTATCATAATGATCAAGGAATTTATGAAATAAACCACAAATTGACAGTTTAATGAGAGAAATGAGTATATTTGTATTAACTTTAAAGATAGAAAACCTTTACAACCTGTGCCTTGATGTTGTGCGGGTCCTCCCGGGGTCCGAAGCAGGAATCTCCTTTACTCTGACAAGCATTGCACTCTTTGAACTAAGACAAATGAGGATAAGTGATTTAACCTCACAGAAAGTCTTAAGTTACTCAAGTCTAAAACTCAACAGCATTTAACTTCAAATCTCATAAGCTTGAACTCCTTTTGAGGCTACCCAAGGCCTCTTTTTATAGTGAAAGAGAGGAGGTTTCTAGTTCCAAATATGAAGGGATAGAATCCTCCTTCAAAGGGATAAGCTCCTTACATCAAGGGGTTAGCTCCATTAAGAGAGGGATGCATGAACCAGCTTCAAAGCATATCCATTCCGAAAATTCTCGTCTAGAATCTTCTAGAATTCACCTGGAATTCACTTTTTAATCTTCATTTTCTCGCCTTTTTATGTTTTACAGAGGTCCGCACCCATTACACAAAGAACGTGCGGTATGGTTCCGCATGCAGGCTGAGCTTTAGGTGCAGGACCGCAGGGAATGCATAGAGAAAGTGCGATACCAATTCTTTAGGGGATTTTAAATATTTTCTTCTGATTTTGAAGCTTGATATGAGGAGCTGGTATATTAGACTTGCAAAAGGAGGAAGTATGAGTAATAATGAGCTCATACGGTCAGCAGAATGTCAAGGTGACAGTTTTCAGTGTAACAGAGCCATATGATTGTTTGGAGCACTTGGGATATGCCTCTCATGAACATTTGGTAGGAACTCTTCTATGAATTACCATGATGGAACGTGATTAATTTCATTTCGATGATAGCATGGAGATGGGAGTCTCTTATTGGGAATGAGATCCCCTATGCTTGTCATCACTCCTACCTTGAAGATGCCATTGGACAGAAAGAATGTTTCCATATAGACCTTCCATTTCCTCATGAAGAGAGCCATCTGGTTTATCCACTAAAGGCCAACTTGCACATTCGGAAGGAACCATTGGGAGACAAAATTGTTGTAAAATATCTGAAGCAATGGTGGAGACTATTTGATGAGGAGGACACAAGAGGAGGAGTGGATAATTTTGCTCAACCCTTACAATTTATTTAGGAGAAGGAACATTTTTTAGGGGAGGACTATAATATTCCTAAAATTTATCTTTTAGCTAAATGGAATATTATAGATTATTTTGTCACTATGTAGGTGAATAAATGGGTAGAGAGGCACATAAATTTCCGTAGCAGCAATAAAAAAAACTTCAATTTTGAAAGGAGGCCTTCTAATCAGTTAAATAAATTACTTTTGAGTATGAACATGGGTTGGATCATGTTGAATAGTTCAACTTTGACCAAATAAACAACGCTGTTATGGAGGAGTGGACATTAAATGAGGAATAATGTAGTTTTGGAGGGAGATTGATTTCATGGAGGTAGTGACCTAATTGAGTGGGTCCAAGGGTAAGAAATATCATAACTTATATAAGGGAGAGGATGGAATCCATATGGGTTTTGTTTTGGATTATTATTTTGTATTTGGTTTGTTTAGAATTTTTGCATTCTTTAGCTCTTTAGTTGAGATTGTTGTGTTTTTTAGCACCGGGTGTTCCCGAGAGGGAATCCCATCTCTTTCCTTGAGAAGCCTCTTGGAGGAGTATTGCACTAAATTTCCACACTCAAGCTCAAGGCCAAGCTTCAGCTTTCTTCATCAGCGTATTTTTTGGAGGATATTGTGCTATGTTGCAGGGTGCAACAATGGAGAATTATTTTAGGTGTCTTCAGAGCTAGTTTTTCAGTGGAGGAAGTTTTCCATCCATTGGGAGGCTTGTAAAGAAGCCCCTTGGGCTTTAATGATATATTTTTCATCAGGCCAAGGAGTATTTATCCCCTACAACGCATTTTCCGTCCAAATCTACGTTATTTTAGGGAGGAATTGTAGGGGTGTTTGCAGTGATTATTTTGGGAGGTGATTTCTTTAGTGGAGGAGCCATTATTTCATCTGGAGGATCTATTGGAAAATATCTGTAGTTTTCTACATCAAATTCAGCCATATCTTCTCATTTCTGTTGTTGCAACATATCTTCAGCCCTAGGGCTGCAAATTACATTGTCACATTGTGTGCATTTTGTAGAAACCCTCCTGGGTTGTCTTGGGAAGTTGATCTAGTGCCCAGACCTGTATTTATAGACTCTATTGGGGCCTATATAAATATTTTTATATCATTGTATCATCTCCAACTGTAGTTATTCTTAATATGAATGCGTTGTAGTTTCTCTCAAGCATTTTGTATTGTAACAATAGCTCATATTTGGGAGTGATTGCTTATGGGAGGCTAGTTTCCTCATTGTATATGATTTGTGCCTTAGTATTTTGTATTTATTTTCTGCTCTAATATATAGTTTTATGAATCCATATTGGTCTCATGGTTTCATGTGTTAAATATTTGTTTTTTCTTTCATTTTATGAGATATATTGTTTCCTTTCCCATTTGGGAATATTACAAGAAAGATGTCATTAAATACTCCCCTAAGTGTTCCATTCTATTGATGAAGATGTATTCTCCTCTGTTCAAAATATTATTCTAGTATTTAAGCATCCCAAATGAAAAATACCCTTGAATCCTGTTTTTTCCTGCAAAATAGAAAATTGGTACAAAAATTCTCAATACTGATTAGAAAAAATATGGTACTAAAAAATTTGTATGCAATACTAGACAATGTTTCTATGCAATCATTTCCAACTTTACCTACAATTACAAACATAGTGGTCATATCTTGCTTTACTGAAAATAAAAACTAGAAACAAATCTAACCAAAAGGAAATAATAAGTGGGAAAGAAAAGGAATAGTTGAACCATGCTGCATTTGGAAATAATACTATGTGACAATATTCATTAAAATAATATGCATCTAAAAGAGACCCCAATAGAAATATGCAATAGGAACATAGATCTCCCATTTTCAACTGATTACTTTATAGTTGTTAATGTTCCCACTTAATGAAAACAAATGAGAAAAATTCGGCACTATATGTTATAACTAAACTAACTACTATATTCAACATTTATTTTATTTATTTATTATCCTACTCTACTTGAGAAAAAAAATCCCCTTCCTCAAGTATAGGAGTATTTAAAATGTAACCATGAGCGTAACAAGTATAAAAATGCAGTCATATTCAATTTTAGAATATAATCTTCAATTCATTCATGGTTATGAAGAACTAGTTGTTTTAATGATGATATGAAGAAGTAAGGAAGAATGAAGGAGTGGTATGGCCTTACAATTACTTGAAAACAAATTTCAAAAAAATCAAATTTCTCTTGGTCTACCTCATTATTTGGATCATTTAACATATCCTCATTTACTGTTCCATGCAGATCTTCTAGCATTAGATGATTATCCTCTTGTGTATTTAGAGGATCTATATATAGGCATGTCAAAAATTATTTAATCAAAAGTTCTAATAGCTACTCTCCATTGGATGTCTTCCATGATTCTTCAGTTTCCTCGACAAGTTTGCAAGGGTGAAGATATTATTGTGAATGTGGTTCATGAAGTTGTTGCATTTATATCACTTCTAGGGAGGCAGATAAGTTCTTGACTGTTGTGAAGATTTTTTCTTCTTGAGAAGCAGAGATCCCAACTGTGGCTAGAATTTGAGAGAGTTCTTCCTAAATCTTGATCATCCTTGAATATTTCTTTACAAGTTGTTAATCCCTCTCATGCACATGGATTAGTGGATGGAATTATTATTGAAAATCCTAAATAAATAAGAAGGAAACACACTTGAAACAAACACAACAAAGCCAATCATGTACTCAAAATGCCACCATGCTACTAAGAACCTGTTTTCACCAAGTTAGTGGTTCACAAAATTTATGATTCTCTTATTTCCATGAATCAATCTAAAGGAAAACACACTTGCAAAGAAAAATAAATAAAAATGAGACTTTGGATCCTACCTTTAATTCTATGCATATCAAAAGAAACTAGAAAATCAATTAGAGACAACCAGACTTTGGAGTGACCCAAAACCAAAGTATATGCATGGCTATCCACTCATGTCTTATTATATTCTCTTCCCTCTAGTTTACCTGAAGCTAAGATCCCACAAAAAACTTGTTAAAGAAACTATGCTTTAATCCCTTTAGTAGCTCCCCGAAAACATAGCAAAAAATGTTGGTGCAATTATATGTATTCTAATTCCAACATTTAATTATCAAATCTGGGACCATAGGACTATGAGATGCAAGCAAAACAAATGCAAGATTAGAGTCTATTATAACCTATGATAACAATTAACACTGGAAATAACTAATCGCTAAGGATTATAGCTTGTCACTAGACCGTGGAACTCTAATTCTTATCTGGTTTTAAACAACAAAAATGTTCATGTGGTTTTATATATGTAGCATAGTAGGTCATAAGACTTCAGTGGTTTTAATGCTCTAGTAATGAAAAACCATTAAACATGTTATAGAAAAGTGAATGACAATAACTATAAGAAAAATTTTGTGAGGAAAGTGAATAAAACAAGGAAATAAACTACAAGAAATCCATTAAAAACTATCAAAAATATATGCTATGAAAGCTTAGAGATATAATGTTGGTTCTTGTTTGTTGTTGGAATATTTTACCAGGTAGATGCAAAACTCCAATCAATTAAATAATCCTAAATTGAAAATTATATATTTGTTAATACCCTCTTCCATTACATAATCTAGTACCTAGTTAAGTATGAAATGTCTAGAATTTGAATTTTTTAATAAGTGCCAAATTAAGTATGAAATTATGTAAATTGAAATTTTGGGTATGAAAACGTGTTATGAAACCAATTCAAGTTTGTTTAATTATTAAGCCTAAGAAAAATAAATTTGAATTTTATCAGAACATATTGAAATCACTATACTAAAAGATGTGAAATGGAAGTCTAATCTAAATCGAGTTTGATGAATACAATATTGAACAAAATATTAAGAAAATCAATACATTTTCATGGAAAGAAACTGAATCTAACTAATATTCTACTCTACGAATGAAATATGCGACGCTACCTGAGTAGAGGGTCCCTTCTTGACCTGGAAACATTCCTATAGACTAAATTAGATCATAGATATGCTCAAAATATCAATGGTTGAATCTTCATTACAAAAAAAATAACTTCAACTTTGTTCACAAATAAAACTTCAACTTTGGTTAAAAAATCAACTTAAAAATTTGATCCCATAATTCCTCACTATGTCCTCTCTCCTCTCTAATCTCACGTTGCAAATATATGTTTTTATATTATCATAAGGAAGAGGAAGAGATGGTCAAAATAGAACATGAAATCCCAAAAAAATCTCACTCCACACTATGATTAAAATAACTAATATTATTTAAAACAATTTTGTTATGATTCAAGATCATGTGAAATCATTCATTGGAGGTAGAAACAATGCCACCTTGAATTAGTTTAAATTATTTCCAGTTTTGGACGTAACTACAATTCTAGAAGTGGCTGCCCATAATTTTTTATGTGCAGGTACAAAATTATGTACCAAACTAAGTACCAAATTAAGTATCAAATTTCTATAGGTGGAGTTTTGGTTTGAATGACATATTTAACTTCGCATGTGGGTTAGGTGTGAACACGAAACCATCCATAAGAATATATTTTCAACCCATTTCATCTCAAAAAGTGCCAATGTGTGAACCTTTACTTAGTACTGAAACTAATATAAGTACCGAATTGTGAAATTCTAGTACTGGAACTTATTTTTTGGGCACATAACATATTAGTAAACTTTCTTTGGAAAAACATGTTAAAAAATCATTTAATCATTAAAAATACAAGAAATTTTTAATAATTCAACACAATGTAAAATGAATGAATTTAGGGAATATTGATAATATGATAGTTACAGAATATGTTATAAAAGTATGAATATGTATTGTAAATGAAAGGTTTTGTTAGCCAATACAATAAAATATCTGGGGCCCAACACTGCTCTTTCTCTGTTTTGATTTGCATTTCCCCAACGAGGTCAAGGTATAAGGAGTTATGGCTCGAACTGGTTGAACCTTTGCAAGACTAGCCTCACAAACCTCCTCTAATGGCAGAAGAAAAGAAATACAAGGGATTAGGAGATCCTTTCAAAATATTTCTCAAAGAATCCCTGGAATGACATATGAATGCAATGATGGAGAAATTTTCCCATATCCTTTTTTGGATGCCAACAGGTGATGCATCTTCGTTCGAATGTCACTCTGGAGGTGCCACACCCTTAAAATTACAAGTAAACTTTAAAATTCTCATATTTGAAGGCAATATGGATGCAGACATTATAGATAGATGGTTAAATATGTTGGGAGGATATTTATCAGTTCATGATTTTCCCAATAGGTAAAATATTACTTTTGTGCTCCTCAAATCTGTCCCACATGTCAAGGACTGATGGGAAACCTATTGTGAATAGAGGGATGAGAGAAAACCCTCACTATTTTTAGCTTAACCCACTTGGAATTATTTCTGAGATGTCATCAAGAAAAAATTTTACCCCATGGGGAGCTATGAGGAAAACTACACACAATGGACTACGTTGTAACCACAAAGGGATCAAGATGTGCATAAGCTAACGAATCTATTCCAAACCTTGTGCACAAATTTAGGTATCAAAGATTCAGAGAAATAGTTGGTGCTTAAGTACCACAGTTTTTTTCATAAATACATTCAGGAGGAAATGGAGCTCCTTGACATCTCCTTTCTTGGTGAAACATAAATATATGTTGCCAAGATTGACCATAAATATAAATTTAAGAATAAATAATTTTGATATGCAAATACGAGGCAAGGGAAAGGCACCCCCAAAGTGCAGAACAAAGGAGAAATCCAAATGGAACGACCCAGGACAAACCAATGAAGCCGCAAGTAAAGAAAAACACCATGAGGAAAAAGAAGGACACAAAAAAGTGGTGTGAGTTCCATAAGAGCCACACTCATAGCACTAGTGAGTGTCGAGCCAAGAAGTCATTTGTGGCTAAGCTTAAGGCTTTCAAATCATATGCATGCTCTAATAATGATTTAGGACCCAAAAAGGCCAATGAAAAAGGGAAGGATATTACTAATGTGGAGCCCAGTGCTACCGTTTCCACCACCAAGATCGAGAAGGTTCAGATCAAATATCCAGAGGAGGGGGAGTGCCTCTTCCACTTCTAGATGTGGTTGAAGGATTCTCCGCTATAGTTCATTGTCTACAACAAAAGCTAAAATAACCTCATTTCAGCAGAGGTCATGAAGCAGTTCATCCTATTGATCACAACACACCTACAATTGCACACCATTGGGTGGCTTCACCAAGGACAAGATCTCCACGTCAGCCAACAATGTGGCCTTCCCTAAGACATCAAGCCCTTCACATATGAGGTATTGTATGTTGTTTCTCTTATTTAAGTTTGTGATGTTTTCTTAGGAAAACCATACTTCTGGAAGTGACATGTTGTGTATGATTGTAGGCCTCGTACCACTGTTATTATTACTTTAAGCATTAATTTATATAGGATACTATATGTGGCACCGCATACTGACATCTCTTTGATCACTGTGAAACAATGCAATAAGCAAATTTACTAGACAGAGAAATTTGTTTTCCTTATGATTTTCCCTCAGGGAAAGAATAATATTGTGGCCACAACCTCAAGACAGGGCTCCGCCACATAGCAACAAAAGATGGACAAGGTTGTGGAAGATTACAAGGACATATTCACCTCACCCATAGGGGTACTTCTGCATTCTCAGGTCAAGCACTCCATTGATCTTAGTGAGGTTGCATTGCTACCCAAAGGACCGATCAATTGACATGTTGTTCTAGAGAATGATGAAATCAAGAGGCATATTCCATATTTGCAGCAGAAAGGGCACATCATGTGAATTTCATCACCCTGCAGGAGCTCGATCGTGTTGATACAAAAGAAGGATGGGACTTGGAGACTATGTATTGACTATCTGGTGATGAAAAATATCATTGTCTAGAATAGGTATTGAATACCACATATTGATTACCATTTGGACTAGCTCGAAGGGGAAAAATATTTTAGCAAGATCGAATTGAAGTCCTGGTATCACCAGGTACCAATCAAACCCTATGATGTGTGGAAGACATCCTAAAAATCCAAGGAGGCCCTCTTTGAATGGATAGTCATTTCAGGTTGAAGAATTCCCCGGTAACCTTCACGAGGTTGATCAATGACATTTTGCGACCATTAACCAACTCATTTGTGGTGGTGTATTTGGATGACATCCCGATCTTCAGCTAGATTTGGGAAGAGCACCTCCACCATAATCGACAAATCCTTCAAACTCTCTGACAACACCAGCTATGTGCCAATTTGGAGAAATGAACTTTTTGTATGACCCAGGTTCAATATTTTGGGTATGTCATTGATGAGTAGGGTGTGGACATGGACCCAATCAAGATACAAGTCATTTTGGATTGGCCAACCCCAAAAACTTTAATAGGGTTTTACAAATTTTTAGGTCTTCTTAATTTCTACCACAGGTTCATGTTGGGGTTCTCTAATATCACTTGGCCTTTGAGTCAAGTAACCAGTGGTGGAGCGAAATAATTTTTCCTTTGTTCTGAATCCAAACAAAAGGATTTTACAAGTTGAAGCATCTCCTTCGTTCTACACCAGTGCTCACATTACCAAAACTACAACAACCATTTGAAATCAAGAAAAATGTTTCTGACTATGCTATTGGTGCAGTTATTACTCAGCAGGGGAATCTAGTGGCATATCACAGTGATAAAAATTCAGAAACAGTCTGAAACTGTCCCACCTATGAAAAAGATATGTAATCCTTTGTGCAAGTCTGCTGAAAAATGGAAGCATTACATTCTGGTGAAGGAAATGGAATGGAAGCATTGCATTCTCGCAAATGAAATAGTCATCCACATAGAAAACCAACCCCTATAGTTCATACAGAGACAAGGGAAGTTGCCGCAATGATCACCATCAGAAATGGTCCACATACCTGCAACAATTCCACTTGAAAATTAAGTATAACAAGGGGAGCACTAATAATGTTGTAGACTACCTCAACCAAATGATATTCATGGCGTTGCTCAATGTGATCGGCTCTTGTGGGAACGAGAGATCAGAGTGGTCGCATATGGGCGTTGATTATTGTGATCGGATCTTGTGGGAATGAGACATCACAGTGGTTGCATATGTACACGAATGATATATAATTCTGCAAGACATATGAGACACAGCTAGAAGGAAATAAAGTTCCAAATTTTCCGCTCGAGGACGCAGTTTTCTATCACCTAGGACACCTTTGTGTTCCTTCAAGCGAGCATGTGAAGATGATTTGGGAGGAACACTACAGTTGGGTGCCTGGAAAATTTGGAGTAGAGAAAACAATGGGAGTGATACATAAGTATTTTTATTGGTCGCACCTTTAACAGGATGTTGGGAAGTACATCAGGCCCTACACTGTTTGCGACATTTCCAAACCAACCATCGAGAAGAAAGGCCTATATACTCCTCTGCCTACTCCCAATAGACCTTGGGAATATATCTCTATGGATGACATGTCGAGCCACCCTTAAACTAAGCATGTAAATGACTATGTTTTCATGGTCGTTGACATATTCTATAAGATGGTCATTTTGGCGGTGTACAAGAAGAGTATAACAGGAGGAGCCACTGTTAAGCTCTTCTTTGAATGAGTTTTTGCACACATTGGGTTCCCACAGTCCATCATCTCAGATCGGGATAGCACGTTCCTAAGTACATTTTGATGAAGGCTCTGGTCGATGTTGGATACCAAGCTAACTAATTCCATGACTTTCCACCCCCTAACTAATGACCAAACATAGGTCATCAACAGGATGATCATACACATTCTATGCATGTACTACTCGAATCATCCTTGCACATGGGAAGAATGCCTCCACTATGTCAACATTTCTACAACAGATGTCTCCATAGCTCAACTGGCCACAAACCCTTTCAAGTGGGGTTTTGATTACAACCATTATGTCCCATTCATGTTTTTATAACATTTGAACCTAGTTAGACAGATTTGGCCCATGTCCAATCTGAAACTGACAAGACCAACAAGTTCATTGAGTGAATCCAGCACATCCTCTAGTAGGTCCATGGCATATTGGACAAACAAAACTCTAAGTAAAAGTAGCTACATGATCAACATTTAGTGCCACATAAGTTCCAGGTGTATGATAAAGTTTAGCTACATTTGCAAAAGGAGCGCCTCAATGTGACCCTATACTAGAGACCTCAAGTTCTTGTACTTATTTTGGTTTGTGGTCTATCTTAAACCAAAATTTCAGAGAGCACATCTCGTCATTGGTTACCATGCATTTTTGTATTTCCATTCTATTTCTGGACTCATATACACCCTTTCCGATAAAGGGGAATTTTGGACACCTAATCCATAAAGGTTGGTGTTGAGGAATTCCAATAGTCACAAAAGTCCAACTAAGATCTTGGAAGATGAAATGCAAGGGTCTATTACATGTATTTATATGTACATCATGTGAATACAATCCATCACTTGAGTTTCTCTACATTTGTCTATTCATTCAATTGTGTGTTTAACAAATAAAAAATTATATGCATATTATTAATCCAACCAAATGTATGCGACTTGAAACAAATAAACAAGTAATTTCATATAACTTCAAACACACAAACAAAAAAATGCATGTAAATAAAGGAAAAACAAATCACAAAACAACGATGAAAATATGATTCAATAAGATATCGAAAATAAATGATTTGTAAACAAAAAACAAAGTAGACAAAAATAAAAATAAGATGTACTTACCAATTCTCTCTATCTCTCTTTCTGCAAGATGATCGAATGACTCCTCTATGTTTTTCTTTCTTGTTATATGCTTTTGACTTTCTATAAAATGTTCGAATGAATCCTCTATATTTTTCATTTGTGTTGGATTCCTTCATGACTTCATACGCTTTAACCTTTGTTTTTTTATTTTTAACACATTTCCACAATTCTACTTCATAAAAAGATTTATATATCTTCATATGATGTTAAATGATCAAAGGGTTTTAAATCTCTTTACATGATTTTACATGGGAAATGTACAGTGCAATTGCAACTCTGCTTCTCCATGCCAAGTTTTATAGCATGAACCCAAATTCTCCCCTCTACAATCGAGGGGATATATTAAATATTCAAGCTATGTTATGACGATTTCCATTTCACTTGAGCAGGTGATTAATGGATCAGTTAGAGTAGGTTTTGTTGAATAAGCTCAATTCTTAGCATTTCTTTCAGTTAGTTTTCAATTAGTCTTGAGTAAGTCTTGAGTTGGTCTATTGAGTCAATTTTTCAGTATTCAGTTATTCTTTAGCCTTTGACTCCATGCCCAATGGATAATCACTTGGTCTACGATCTTCTTGGCACCTCCAAGGAGCTACCATCCCCATCTGGAGCCAAAATTAGTGTCAGTTTTTGTGTCCTACCACCAGTGATCAAAATATCTCTTTTCACATCATATTAGGGTTCCATTCTAAAATTTTTGTCATTCCTTTAGGTCATCATGAAAAAATTTGGTCACTGATTAGGGTATTCATATCATTAATACTCCTTTCAACTCAATGGTCAATGGACATCATCATGGTGAGGTCATTCATAGTTTAAAGAGTCCCATAGTTGTTATGGTCATCATGGTCAACATTCAACTCATTCTTCCATGTTCTGCCATCATCAGGTCATAGGGTCAAAATCATGAAAATTGGTCATTTCACCTTCAAATTCATCTTTTGAAGGAGTAGTAATAGTTAAAGGTCTTCAAAAATTTCAAGTTCCAAACTATTATTTCCAAGTAAGTGGCTTTGTGTTTACCATGTTTGTCTCTCGGTTGTGCTTGGAAAGCTCATTTCCCTCTCTTAGGGTTTTGAGGGAATTTTTCTTGCTTCCATGCCTTCCATGGTTAAATAATCAACAATAATTGTATCTTAATACTCTTACACCTTCCCCTATTTTTAAAATACCTTCATAAAAACTTCCCATCACTCCTATCCTTAAAAATCATCATTTTTCCATAAACCCTAGCCTATTGCTACAATTTAACACTTTTCTATACTAGGCCTATGTTTTTCCATTTTGGACCCCTTACACTCATTCAATCCTTTAAATTACACTTTCCCCTACTTCCTAACATCTCTCCCTACCTCCGAAAATTTTCCTATGAATTTAGAAGCCCAATATCCCATTTATTTCCCTTCATTATTATAAATTTCCCAAATCACCTGTTTTTCCTACACTAAACCCTCATTTCCTCTCCCATTGAGCTATGGTTTTCTATGGAATTAGAGAAATCTGAGCAGAGGAGGCATAAGGGAGGTCATACCCGCAAGTATGAGGCCATTTCAACTCATTAACATCATGTCTCCATCACTTTTCAATAAGTCATTCCAAAAGACAAATCATTTGGTACACATAGGGCTAGTTTTGATTCAAAGTATGTTTCAGACCAAATGGAGTTAAATTTTAGAAAACAGAAAGAGTTTTTTTACTCATACAACTTGGAAGAAAAACCTCCAGTTTTTATAAATTTTTTATGGTTTTGTAGGAATTCTAAAAATATAGTTTCTACACGAGAGTTGCTGCACTTATGCAGTTGTCTTTGGAAAATCAATTTTTCTCCCCGATGGAGTGTCCAAATGACTTTCTTGATAGGTGAAATAATAACTAGATAGAAGAATATTTCCTATGAGCTATCATGAGCTCACTTTTGAGTTGAGGAAGGCCTCTAAAAGTTTTATACAAGAGCACATTGTATTTTTTCCCCATTCTGCACTTTTTGACGAGTCTTGGGAGAATTTATTTTTAAGGGGCTATGCTTGATCAATTTCAGTGCATGATAGGTCCATTGTGAAGCCAGCAGAGATATATTTCCAACACGATATATGAGCTCATTTTGGAGTATAGGAAGGCCAGCAAAAGAGGCCTTGAATTTTTCTCTGCATTTCTGGAACATGGCACTGTGCTTTTGCCAAGGACATTGCGCTTTTGCTTCAAAGGAGCTACGTTTTTTCTAAGGGCATTGCGTTTTTTCTAGGGACCTCCAATGGTGAAACTGAAAGAACCATTGGATTCAAGAGTCCAAATACAATCAGTAAAAAAACTTTAGAAAACTTTTTTGGGTCAACAAAGTAGTCAAAAAGTAAAAAAACACCCAAAAAATCACATTTATGCCTTGTTTTGGAGGCTGGCGCTGTGCTTTTGACCAGTCTTGGGAGACTCAACTTTTAGAGGGTCCAATCAATACCATTTTGAAAACCGAGCACAATTATAAAAACTATGTAGGATAGGCTTTCCAATGAGTTATGCTAAGCTCAATTTGGACACCAGAAACCTCTTCAAAAGTGGAGCTGAAGTTGGTGCTCTGATTTTTATAGATTTTCTGAGTTTGCTGATACTTGTAAATTTTCTTAGTTTTTATCAGTTTCACTTTGGAAAATGAAGTTTTACTAGTGTAATTCAATGATGTAAATTTAATTGTGATGTTTTTACAGTTACCTAGGGTACATTAGGTGAAAACTCTTGATGAGATGTAATGAATCAGTTTCCAAAAATTAAGGGATGATTTAGTTTGACCTCCCTACACTCTAGGTATCAGTTAATTTTTTGGTGGAACATATCCTTAGCTCATGGATTCGACCCCACAGGTTTGGAGAAGTTGTTTTGAAGTCTATATCTTGTACTTGTTGTCTCATTTCATGGGTTGGATGTTGTTGCATTGATCAGAGAATCTAGTGTATTCAGTATTTGGCAGGAATTTAATAAATGAGCTGCAGATATTTCTTTGGGATACTTGTGGTATGGAAATTTAACATTGTTTCTTCTTTTGTTGCATATGTATAAATGTTTTGTACTCTCCATGATCCATTTCATCTCTATTATATGTTGACTTTCAAGTTGATAAGCATAATACATATTTTATACTCTGTTTTGGGAAAATCTTCATAATTTGTTCATTTTCTTCAGTTTAGAAAGAATACGTGCTTTGCCTTGGTCTTTCTAGCATCTCACCAGTCTGATCCATATCACCTTGAAACCCTAAATTGTTAGCGTTACTACCTACCTTGCCCCATTGAATGGACTGCAATTCTAATCTTATTTTCCTTGACCTAGCCTCTTTTGACTAATTCACTCATCCAGCAAACCGATTCAAACAAACAAACCCCTGTACTCATACCTAGCCTAAAACCCTAATTCATCCAACCCTCTTGGCTGTGGCATTATGGAGAGATCCCTCTCCGGTTTGGTAGGGCTAGCTAGCAAGCTAAAACATTAGTCAATGGTGACCTTTGTTTGGAGTCTTTCACAACATTAGAGATCTAGTGGAGTGATAAAAATGATGGCATCCTGATTGGTACAAGTGAGTCAAACTTCAATAAAATATGAGACTTTATTTTTAGTTCGAATTGTATGGTATAGTAATTAAAGCATGTTTGAATTAGTTCCTATATTCCATGTCTCATTTATCATCTTCTACAACAATTTATGTTAAAACTATTTTAGATTTTTAACAAAGATCTTTATAATAATATATTGGGATAAAATTGTAAACTCTAATTCATATTATTTAAAACATTTCACATAATAAAAAAATTAGGATTTCACTTTATTTTTTGTGTATAGAGAAAGTGTTTTAATAGAGAATGGAATTGTATAAATTAAAATATAAGTGAAATGGTTTATTGTTAGAAGTGTAGTTTTAAAATCTATTTTTGTAGGGTAATGAATATATATATATATATATATATATATATATAGATAGCTTTAATAGAAAATAAAAGGATGTTTATTGTTAAAAATATAGTTTTAAAATCTATTTTGTTATAATAATGAATATTTATGCAATGTCATAGTTATAGTTATGATTATGAAAGGATTAAGACATACAAAAACATGTTTGAATGAGTTCCTATAAGTCATGTCTTATTTATCTTTCTCTACTATGAATTATTATAAAACTTCTCTGTACTTTTAACAAAGTTCTTTCTATTACTCAAACCAAATTGTAAACTCCACTTCATACTTTTAAATCGTTTCACACAATAAAAGAAATTGAGATATCACTTTATTATATATATAGAGAGAAAGTGTTTTAATAGAGAATGAAATCTTATAAATTAAAATATAAGTGAAGAGGTGTTTATTGTTAGAATTGTAATTTTATAATGTATTTTTCTAAAGTCATGATTATACATACACTTTTATAAATATAAGTTTTTTTTAGTAGAAAATGAAATTTTATAAATTAAAATATTAGTGAAAGAATGTTTATTGTTGAAAATATAGTTTTAAAATCTATTTTATTATAATAATGAATATTCACATAGTATCATAGTTATAGTTATGAATATGAAAATAGTATGATATACAAACAAACTATTAAAAATATTATAAATAAAACATATTTGAATGAGTTCCTATAACTCATGTCATATTTATCTTCCTCTATCATGACTTATTATAAAACATTTTTATATTTTTAACAAAGCTCTCTCTAATACTCTACGTGAATCAAATTATTAACTCCAATTCATATTATTTAAAAGATTTCACGTAATAATAAAAAAATGGGATATCACTTTTCTTTTTATACATAGAGATAAAGTGTTTTAAAAGATAATGCAATCTTATAAATTAAAATATAAGTGAAAGGGTGTTTATTTGTAGAGGTGTAGTTTTAAAATCTATTTTCTTTAGTAATATATATATATATATTAAAAAATGAAATCTCATAATTTAAAATATTAGTGAACATTAAAAATATAGTTTTAAAATCTTTTTTTCTATAATATTGAAAAAGATATAATAATAATTATAATTATTATTATGAAAAATATATAATATACTAGCAAATAATTAAAAATATTATAAATAAAACATGTTTGAATCAGTTTGTATAAGTCATGTCTTATTTATGATGCTTTACTATGATTTCTCTAATTTTGTACTTGAATCAAATTTTAAACTTTTAAGAGGTTGATATAATAAAACATTTTAGATATCGGCTTATTTTATATATATATATGAAATAATATATTCATATAATAAAATATTATATATATTTTTAATAGAGAATAAATCTTATAAATTAAAATATAAGTGATAAAGAGTTTATGGTTTGAAGTATAACTTTAAAATCAATTTTTCTAAAATAATAAATATTCATCTTCATTTATATAAAATGTTTTAATGGAAAATAAAGTTCAATAAATTAGAATGTTAGTGAAAAGGTGTTTATGGTTAAAGCTATAGTTTTAAAATCTAGTTTCGTATAATAATGAATATTTACATAGTAACAATATGATATACCAGCAAACGATTAAAAATATTATACAATTTAATTTTAAATATATTATTTATATAAAATATTTTGTAAATAATATAGTGTTTGACTTTTAAATTCAAAGCATCAGAATTTTTAAAGAAATAAATAGATTCATAAAAAAATATAAATTCAACTCGACATATCACGTATGAGGAGAACATAGTGATGATTCAGAAGAGTATTGGGCATTAACACGGCAATGTAAATCACGGGTGCGAAATAGGACAAAGTGGGGATTTACAAAAGCATAGACTGAACTATTTGAGGGCCTCACTATGTTTCCTTGCTACAATTATTCACTTTCAGGATGTTTCCGTACGACACATATCCACTCTTCATAACATTGATTGACATGGTTCACTATGATTCAGTTATTTACTCATTCGTTTCTCCTTCAAAACTTCCAAAGTTATGAAAACATAGTTATGATTACAAACTTCTAAAACTATGAAAACATAGTATGAAAACATAGCTATGATTACAAAAAAGGGTATGATATATGAAACATGTTTGAATCAGTTCTTATAAGTCATGTTTTATGTATCTTCTTCCACTTTAACTTATTATAAAAATATGTTGTATTTTTAACAAAGTTTTCTAATACCAAACTCAAAAAAGGGATGTCACTTTATTTTATATATATATATAAATATTTTTAATAGGGAATACAATTTTATAAATTTAAATATAAGTGAAAGGGTGTTTATTGTTAGAAGTGTGGTTTTAAAATATATTTTTCTAGAATATTTATCTATCTTCATTCTAATTTATTATAAAAATATTTTATATTTTTAACAAAGTTTTTCTAATAGAAAACTCCATTTTATATTATTTAAAAAGTTTTAGATAGTAAAAAAATTTGGATGTCACTTTGTTTTTTATATACACAGAAATTGTTTTAATAGGAAATGAAATCTTATAAATTAAAATATAAGTGAAAGAGTGTTTATTGTTAGAATTTAAAATTTATTTTTCTAGAATATTTACTTTCCTCCACTCTGAGTTATTATAAAAATATTTTATATTTTTAACAAAATTTTTCTAATAGAAAACTCCATTTTATATTATTTAAAAAGTTTTAGCTAATAAAAAAATTGGGATATCACTTTATTTTTTATATATATAGAAAGTGTTTTAATAGGGAATGGAATCTTATAAATTAAAATATAAGTGAAAGGGTGTTTATTGTTAGAAGTGTGATTTTAAAATATATTTTTCTGGAATATTTATCTTCCTCCATTCTAACATATTATAAAAATATTTTATATTTTTAACAAAGTTTTTTAAATAGTAAACTCCATTTTGTATTATTTAAAAAATTTGAGATAATAAAAAAAATCGGGATGTCACATTATTTTTTATATATAGAGAAAGTGTTTTAATAGGGAATGAAATCTTATAAATTAAAATATAAGTGAAAGGGTGTTTATTGTTAGAAGTGTGAAAGGGTATTTATTGTTAAAATTATAGTTTTAAAATATATTTTATTATAATAATGAATATTCACACCGTATCATAGTTATAGTTATGATTATTAAAAATGTATGATATAGCAGAAAATGATTAAAAATATTGTAAATAAAATATGTTTGAATGAGTTACTATAAGTCATGTCTTATTTAACTTTCTCTACTATGACTTATTATAAAACTATTTTATATTTTTAACAAATCTCTCTGTAATACACTACTTGAATCAAATTGAGAACTCCATTTCATATTATTTAAAGGGTTGACATAATAATAAAAAAATTGGGATAACAATTTATTTTTATATACAAAGAGAATGTGTTTTAATAGAAAATGAAACCTTATAAATTAAAATATAAGTGAAAATGTGTTTACTTATAGAAGTGTAGTTTTAAAATCTATTTTCTTTGCGTTATATATATATATATTAGAAAATGAAATCTCATAAATTAAAATATTAGAGAATAGGTGCTTATTGTTAAAAATATAGTTTTAAAATCTATTTTCCTACAATAATGAACAATGTCATCATGATATTTATGATTATGAAAATAGTATGATATACTTGAAAGGGTATGGTATATTAGCAAACCATTAAAAATATTATAAATAAAACATGTTTGAATTAATTGGTATAAATCGGGTCTTATTTACCTTCCTTTATTATGACTTATTATAAAATTGTTTTATATTTGTAACATAGCTTTCTCTAATACTCTACTTAAATCAAATTACAAACTCCACTTCATATTATTTAAAAGGTTTCACATAATAATAAAAAATTGGATAGAAAATGAAATATTATATGTTAAAATATAACAGAAAAGGCGTTTATTATTAGAACTATAATTCTAAAATATATTTTTCCAAAGTAATGAATATTCATTTTCCTTTATATAGAGGGTTTTAATAGAAAATGAAATCCTATAAATTAAAATATAGTGAAAATATGTTTATTAATAAAAATATAGTTTTAAAATATAGTTTCGTATAATAATGCATATTCACATAGTAATGGTATGATATACGAGTAGGGTTGGAATTTGGATTCTTTTTGACGTTTTGGATCCTTACACTTCTCTTCAAGGAATGTTCTGTTTATAATTTTTCCCTTCAAGAATGACATTTTGATAATAAACTAACCCTCCAATCTAAATGTACACATCTTTTACTACATTTTTCAAAATTTTTGTAAACTGATTTGTGGTGAAATCAACTTTTTTTGTTTACATTGTTTTTGCACTCAATAGCATAATTTTTTTTAAAATTGAATAATACTACGTTATTGGTATAGAATATAATTTTATCAAGTGCTCCTTTTGACCTTAAGGGTAACTTTTCCAAGAAGGATTGATGGGCCTCTAAATTAGACATAAATTATGGCCTATATAACCTTTCTTAGGCACATAAAAGAAATATTAAATCTCTCCTTCTACACTTAATAATGTTTTTTTTAATCTTTAATATTCTCTTAGGATGGTTTAGAGAAAATTGCATATTGGTGCCTAACATTATTTGTTTTTTAGAGATATTGTGAGAATATTGGGCAGATTATGGAGATTTGGAGGAGATAATTTAGGGAATTTATCCATACTATTGGGGGATCAACAATGGAGAATAAATGTGCAAAATATCCTAAAAATATTGAGAAATTCCTTAGAGATTTTGGAACTCCAATGATTGAGAAAATCTAGGAATTTGTTCCCTGCCATTTACAACAAACTCCTAGTGTTGGGAACCAAATCCACTATTTGAGGGATTTTGGAGGGGAAAGCTTCCTCCTTTCAAGGAAAATTCTTCATAATAATTTTTCATAGGTACCAATTTTAACTGTCCTCTAGGGGAAGTTATTATTTAGTCTTATTGTGGAGAAAACTTGTTTTCTGGTAGCTCCACTTTCGTTTCTTGCACGAATGTACTTGGACTAATTCAATAATGAATATTGCTGGAATTTTTGGCTTATAAGGCTTGGTTTCTTCCATAGGACTCTGAGTCATCCTTGGGCTTGGCTATCTTAGGAGCGTCGGAGCCATATTACACAATTTATTTATGTTCTTTTCACTTCTTATTCACATGTATCTTTTATTTTTGTTTTTCATATTTCTATATCCAATACTGTTTCTTTTCTTTATGTAGGATTGAGTTAAATGATTGAAGTGAGTTCTTTCGCAGGTTGTTTACAGGTTCAAAAGAAATATTTATCCTTATAATAAATTTTTAAGGTCATCTTAATTATTAAGCTACATGGATTTGGTTACTAGTTCATGAATACAAGATTTCCCAAAATGCCTTGTAGTGAAATAGTAGCAAATCTCTACTATTTTTTTAGAACAGGTTAGTGAGATCCATTTGACTTGATTCCAATTGGATTAGGTCAAATAATGTTAAATTTATTAAAGAAAAAGGTACCCCATTGCATTTCCACTTTATTAGGTTAGGCATCTGATATACTAACTAGCTCACTAGTTCTTGATTTTCCATATTTTGAAGTAGTAAATTTCTGGTTTTTTTCTAGCACGTGTGAATAGCGGTATTTTGGAATGATTATACTTGTACTGGAGACCTAAGACATCATGATCAATAAAAAAACTTGTCCCGCCCCATTTTCATTTGATTTAATTACTCATTTGGTGAGTTATTTCAAAAACAGACTGTCTTGTAGAAAAAACAGAGCTCCATGTAGCACTCTTGTAACATCCGTAAAATCAACCTCATTTGCTCCCAATGGTTTTTTTTTGTCTCTTAGGCTTGAATAATGACCCCTAGGATCTAAATACATGATTGAGGAAGAATGAACACCACTTAGGATATTCATTTTCGCAAATTAGATTAGGTATTTTTATTTGAATTCATGCTCTTGGAATTTCAATTATAAATGGTTGTTCTTTCTTAGGATTAATTCCTTTTCAAATCAACAATTCCATTTCTAAAATTAGTTTAGGCTTTGATTTCATAACATTCAGTCCATCACATCAGATCAACCAAATAAGGACACATTGTATGTTTCACACAGAGTGCTGATACGTCTTAAGTTTGTACGAACCCCGAGTTAATAATTAAAGTTGTTAGCCTTGGGACTTGCAACATTGTTTTTGCAATACTCAGGCTCATCACTTTTTGGTATCGTTACCTAGGAGGTGTCGAAGCATGCATTGTTTTCTTCTCTACTTGATTCATTTCATTTTTTTCTGCAAAAATAAAAAAATGCATTAGGGCGGAAACGTGAAGCTGGGTTACACTTTTGTGAGAATCGGGGTCCGAAATTTTTTTTCAACAATAGTTCAGCCAAACTTTGTAATAGTTCGGTCGAACTTTCTTATAAAGTTCGGCTGAACTCGTGATTCTGTTTAGATTGACGGCACACTGACGGCGCGGGCAAACAGAATTTTTCCCAAAGATTGGAAAACCGGCAACAAAATTTCGGCCGAACTTTTACTTTTAAAATAGTTCAGCCAAACTATTTTCTATAAATAAATCACCCGCAAATGTTTGTGGTTTACCATTTTCATTGTTCGCGCGTTTTCATTGTGGTTTACCGTTTTCTCTTTGCTCGCGTTTTTTCTCCTCCTGGCCGCGCTGGTGCTCCTGTCGTCCACGCTCGTTGACTGTGTCGGGTATGTTACTCTCCATCCGCGCTCGAAATTTTTTTGTGTTGTGAATTAAAAAAATGTCTGTGTATTTTTGTGATGTGTATTAAAAATTTTCTAGAGCTACAATAGGTATAACTAAATATCCTCATAGGCTAAAATCAATCCATTTAAACAGAAATGAATTGAGACAAAAATCAAAATTTTGAAACATGAACAAAACTCTTTTGTCACACATCAAACTTGTGTCAAGCTGTGCCAATTTTCCTCTTTGTTTGTGCTGTTTTGTTCTTTGAGACAACTCTCCATCATTCTCAGATTCAATTATGTTCCTCTTTCTGATGGATTCAGTTCCATCTGATTGAGATTTTGTTCCTCCAAATAATTGATGATTTGATGTCAAATTATCAGCTGGTGTCTTAGATTTAGACTTGCTTGCATGAGATTTTCCAGTAGGTTGTTTGGAATCATTCATATCATGAAGTAAATAAATGCCTGAAATGGGCTTCCAATGCATCAGTAGCATGATCAGAAACAAACAGCATCATTGAGAGTAGAAAGGATATTACAATTGATGTAGGGATAACAAAGGATAATAGAAATAGATAGTTTTCCATTGCCCAGAAACTCACAATGATGGGGCTCAATTGCCCAAATTGCTACAAATGCTGCTTTGTTTGCAGCCTCCTTCTGAATATCTGCTGGAGTTCCAGTGTAGGAAGCCCCATTAATCTCCACAGTTGCTGTGACAGAGTTCATAAAGTGATACGTAGGAGGAAGCATGTTCAGCATTGAAGCAAGCTCAACAAGGACACAATTAGGCCATTTTCTCTCCTGCTCAGCAAATAGATTAGGGAAGTTTACAGAACACTCTACCATGTTCAAACAAAATCACTAAAATTCTTAACATCCACCATATTCAATAAAATCACTAAAATTGTTAATAAACCTGATACAATCCTAGAAAAGATAATGGGAAAAATAGATGCCAAATATTAAAAAAAAAATCTTTCAAAAATGGTCTTGAGCATCTGGATAGAAATGAAACTTACTTTAAACTTAAATCCTTGCCTTTGCAAATCTGCTACAGCTTCCTTAGCTGCAGCATTTTGTGCTTCCTTCTTGCGGCTGAAACCAGGAGGGGATTCATATTTTTTTCCATTGATTGTCACACTGCACTTAAATTGTGGAAGATGGTCAGAGACATCATTCACAATGTGGTAGACAGGTAATGAAAAAGATTTCTTCTGTGCATATTCTTGTAATCCGTTCTTAAACATTTGAGCAGGAGGCACCCTATCGAGAAATGAAATGACAAGACAAAACAAACCAAATAAGTGAACGTTTGCCTGCTCTGACAAGAGGCCCCCTGCACTAAAAAACCTAACTATTGTTTCCCAAATTATCGCCTAATTTTTCTTCACTACTGAACTTATATAGTTCCCTCCATGACCACCCTAGATATTAACGTTTTACTGGTTTTGACAATGTGTAACAAATCTGAAAACGCTCCAGTTAAGGCCTTAGTGGGGAGAGTATCAGATCTTTACCCACACAAAAGGATTCACATAAAACACACAAAAAATTGAGAAAACACATACATTTGGGCATTGTTAAGGAAGAAAAGCATTATGATATGAATTAGTGGGGCAGAGCAATGACTCTCTAAATAACCATTATAGCATCTTTTATACATCATAATTAAATAGTAAATTACTCCATTGCCCTCATATGTATGCATGCAATGCAGAGTTAATTAGAGTTCAGTTTATATTTGGAAAATTCTAATTTAGTGTATGTTTGCCTGTTTTTATATTTAGTAAATTAAGTGTTTATGGTTGGATCATTGTGAGATATATATGAAAATAAAAGGACCAAAAAACAGAAACTCAGTAATTATGTATGGAAAAAATTTTATGAATAGAAATTTGTTTTGTGTACATTTGTTCCATCCTCTCAGCCTTTCCATCAATTATCATGCTAGCACTTTGTAACAATGCTTCTAGATGACTCTGTGAGATCCACAAAGTTTTGATGTGCTAGCATCTGAGATCTCAACTCTGTAAAATTTTGAAGTTGTGTCTTCTTTGAATTTTGTTAGCATGGTGTTGGCATAATGTTGTATAAGAAGGAAGAAAAATGCTTATTTGAAATTTTGATAGTAGAGGTTTCAATATATTTAAAATATTAAAAGGTATTTTTTTAATGAATAATATTAATTTATATAATGATAGGAGTAAAATTAAAATTATTTAACAGTTTTTATATTATCATTCACAACAGTTCATTATAAACATATTTTATTGTTAATTTTATTTATAAATAATAAAATAATAATTATTTTGAAATTAAATATTTTTTTAATTATTATTTCGAAAAATTAAAAAATATTTGTTGTACTTTAAGAAATAAGAGATTAGTCTGAATTTTTTACTATTTTGTTTTTATGTTTAAAAAACAAGAAGAGTTTTCATAGATCAAATGTGAGTATATGATAGATAATATAAGAGAAATTGTCTTTCATTTTCAACTCTTTGAGTGTGGCAAATGTATCAAATGCTTCCATCTCACATTATTTTGGGAACTGACCAATAGTCTTGAACTAATATTATTTTTAATATTATCAATATACTGCAAAATGATTTCTTACTTTATACCTAATCATCTAGCCAAAACTAAAATCAAGGATGCTACTTTATCTTAAAGTTTAGAAACCTTGGTAATCTTACTAGTCCCTAATATGCAAACTGTGATATTTTTGTAGAAATATTTAGATTTCCAATGATTTTATATTAGTTGAGATAATATTTTTGGCCATTTTTAAGGTAAAATAATGGTTTACTATAAAATTTTGGCAAATAATTTTAGAAAAAAAATGAAATTGGCTAATCTTTTTTTGGAAAAAGCATGGAAAATTAGCCCACCTACTAATATTAGCCCTTAAAATTTTGCCTGATGTCATCCCCTCTTGAGCCAAAGGTGGGGGCTTTGGCTATAGTTAAAAGCAATTTCTGTGAACCTCTTGGCTTCGATGTGCTTCAACTTCCTTATTATACACAAAATGCCTAGTCATAACCAAGTTTTCAATGGGCTAAAGGCTTGCTTCAATAGGAATATGTGAGAGGGAGTAGTTTGAGAGGGATGGAAACTCGTTCTACCTCTAGAAACTCTCTTTGGAGACTCCCAGCTACTCGCACTCTTGCCTGCAACATGCACTGACTAACTGGGTTGCATAGAACTACCACTAGGGAACTTGTTCTTGCCTCTTCTGTTGGAAATATTTGCCTCCCTTCTTGACTAGAATGTTGGAAACCTGCTCTGTCTTGAAACCCTTTCTTGGAGTCTCTCTCTAGCTAGAACTGCACCTACACTCTGCAACTAGCCAAAAAATAGATTTGAAATATTTGACTAATTTTTTATATGATTGAAATTCAAAAACAGATGATTTTCTCCATGCTAGATGCATTCCTACCTAATAAAATGTGTAGTAATGCTTTTGGGAAACTCTTTCTACCTCTAGAAACTCTCTTTGGAGACTACCAGCTACTCGCACTCTTGCCTGCAACATGCACTGACTAACTAGGTTGCATAGCACTACCACTAGGGAACTTGTTCTTGCCTCTTTTTTTGGAAATATTTTCCTCCCTTCTTGACTAGAATGTTGGAAACCTGCTCTGTCTTGAAACCCCTTCTTGGAGTCTCTCTCTAGCTAGAACTGCACCTACACTCTGCAACTAGCCAAAAAATAGATTTGAAATATTTGACTAATTTTTTATATAATTGAAATTAAAAAACAGATGATTTTCTCCAAGTTGTAATTATTTAAAATACGATTGTTTGAGCAACTCTTTCACTAGGATACAAGGAGGCTAAAAGATTTTTTTTCTTGTATATTTGAAGCTCTCCATTATTATATAAAAGGATTTTTTGCTTGTATATTTTTATGCTCTTTTCCATAGTAATGTCATAGTGTATGAAGTTTTAAATTGTTTTTATTATTTTTATGATATGTTGGATGTGATTTTGATTGAAAATACTTCTTTTTTATTTATTAATTAAAAAAAATTATTAGAAAAAATATTGCTTTAAGCCTTGGAATTTACAATCAAAATTAGAAAATATATCTATATCTAAACTATTTATGAAAAGTTTAATATTGTTTGATTTTCTCTACCCTGTCCTTTTTACATATATCTAGAACAATATTATTTGTAGTTTCCAGTTTTTTGTAACATTTTACTACCATAATCAAAATCTATAGAAATAATAATCTAACATTATGATATCTTGAAATGGAGCTGCCAACTCAAATATAGTATTGCAAATCCCTAGCTATGTTAGATGAGGAGGCTATGTATTACTTAGTATTGTATCCATATTGGGGTTGCAAGTTCTATGGGTTCAAAATAACACTTGCAAACAATTTGTTTTCCATATGACCTCTCTTTTTCATAGATAAATTTCATTCTTTTAGCCATTATGGATTTGAGAAAAATACATCCTGATAGGCCAATAAAAAGCCTTAACAATGAATTAAACATTAACAAATATTAAATATGGGTAACCAAGTAGCATCAAAACAAACAACTAAATCACCAAGGTTAGTAGTGTTAAATAATAAACATTCTAAGATACTTCAAAATTCCATGTAAATAATTTTTTACCTTAAATCACTAGATGGTGAGGCCCACAACAACAACTGCAAAAGCAATGCAATATAACCAATCAAACTACATCAACCAAACATATGGTCTTGAATGAGGTTTTGGAATCTTTAGATATAAATGTACACCGTGGCAATGTATCTTAAATAAAACTTTAATCCATGTGCTTAACCTTAACATTGACACAAATGGAATACAATTTTACTCACTACTTTATGATAGAAAAATATTCGGATGAGTATTGCCCACATATCCAAAGTCAAAAGGGATAGATTAAAAAGGGATGCTCCGTTCATCTATAAAATATAAATTAAAGAAGCATGACATATTTGTAATGCAAATTAGATATGCGTACCAATTATGTTCATATAACACAGTTCAAATAGATGATTCAATACAAATGTCACATAGAAGTCATATTTATCTCATGGGCCTACAACTTAAATTATATATCTAGCATTACATTAAGCTATAGGAGATAAATCAAAGAAGCATTTGAATGTAAATTAAACATGTGTAATAATTATGTCCTTTAGTTCAATAAATCGATAATAATTTGCAAATGCCATATCTAAGCTATATTTCATCTAAGTAGCTTTCAATTTAAACTTATATCTAATGCTAAATTATATAAAATAATAATAGTAATCCAAACTTCACAATAATATTTGGAGTTAGTATAAAATGTGACATAATTTTCCTGCATGGAAAAACATAGTTACCGAGAGTTCAAAACTCACGCATTTGAATAGAAAGTGGGTATACGAATGAGCAAGTAGATTTTTTCTAGAAATGAGGAAGTGAAGGTTGATAGAGAGCCACATAAAATTTCAAATTCATACCTTAACAAAATTGTTAGATCCTTTTAAAGAAAACATATTTAAATCAAATTTCATTGAAATATATGATAAACTCAACCCAATTTTATGAAAAATAGTATACCATTTTTTACATAATTTCACATAATACAAATAGATAAATTTTACTTAGGTATTGTTATAAATATTTAACTACCCATCGAGAGATGGCCAAGTGATTGTGAGAGGGCATCATCACAACAAAAAACCAAGTGCAAATTGTAGTAATCCTACAATCATGCTTTACATAAGGTAAAATTGGGGAACTCATGACATGTACTATAGATAAAAAACATTTACCCTTACCAAAAAATATATGATAAAACTTGTCAAACTACATAAGCTTAAGCTTAAGGGGATATAATCCTTCTTGCCTTCCATATAGATAATGGAAATGATTGTTACAATTCTCATGTTGCTTCTCATGTTATTTTATAAACCTTGATTGGAAAGAAAAATAGGAGGGCAGAAATGTAAGAAATATAAAACATAATGAAACACAACGTAAGAAATAGAGAACATAATGAAACACACACATACATATCTCTAGACAATCAAAACAATTATTTTCCTAGGAAATCCTTATATGGGAGACAAGCAACCCTAAAAAGTAATGATGCTCTAGACTCCTTTTTCCCTAGGAAATCCTTATGGGAGAAAAAAAACACTAAAATGTAAACATGCTCTACTCTCTCTTTTCTGGTATGGAAAATATGTGAGTACAAAGAAAGAGGTAATCTCTCTAGAGTTAGCTAAGACTTTTAGCGTGTAAGGTTGCTATAAAACTTAACTTCATACATTTTTCTCTCTAACTTCACACTCCTAGTTGTATTTTCAACTATGGAACAAAATACAATAACACAAAATGGAACTCTTATTCCTCCTAGTGGCCAAGTATTTAACATAGCGTGATAGCCAATTAGGTGTAAGATATGACTCTGTCAACCGTTAACGAGGTTTGTGATTTTACACCTTTTAGAGTCTTGTTAAAATTCCACATGTAGCTAGCTTGGCATGCATGAGTAATGGGGCTAAAATTTCATTCTCTCGTACCATGACCTGGTCAACATGATAGGTCAACTTACTAAAGGCATAAATTTTGAATGAACTTCATTTGATGTTTTTCTTGCACCATTGGATATGTCTTTAAGTGTAGAATAATGGTCAAGATTTCGACACAAGGGATAATCGTTTGACCCCCAGAAATGTCATTTAATGCCTCAAAATGACTCCAAAAGGTTTTAGACCCCAATTCTCCACCCACCATTAAAATGACCCTACAAGTTGATTCTTTCAGTTTTTTCACTCTATAAGCATCAAAATATATGACAAATAATATAATTATCCAATCTAGATCATTATTTAATAATTTGTTAAAATTATGAGTAAGATATGTACATCATGGAATATAAATAAATAGCTTTAATTCATTGAACACCCTTGTACATGTTCCTTGTTGATACTTTGAAAATAATACATTTTGAAAAATAATTTGTTTATGGATTCTATTTTCCACATTCTCTCAACCATATAAAAAACCTTCTTATAATATTTGAAACCTAAGGTCTTTCCCATACCAAAGTATGTTCTTTTAAAACATGTTTTCTTGGTGATATGGGTGATTTAGAAATGATTGGGAGAGCGAAATTCCTCATTTAATATGTACAATATGTTTGGTTCATGCCACTAAGCCAAGAATTTTAAATTCAACTGACTTTTAATATAACCAACAAATTTCCATATTTGTTGCATTTAAGTGTGTCAACATAACTCTACTTTCAACATCTTGCTTCATGCAACGTGCACCATACTTTGAATTTGAAAAGAAATTCATGAAACATCAAAATACATGCAAGGCCTTAATTGGATAAGAAATCTAACCATTTGTTAGCAAACCATTTCAATGGCACTTCTTTTAGCTTCACTTCATCATGTGAATCATCTTGACCCTCATCGATTATGGAATCCTCTTTTCCATTCTTGTCGTTATCTCTTTCCACCTTCTTCAAATGTTGTGGATGACTTGTTGGATACAAATTCCAACACTTGTCCACAAGGTGACCTTTCTTATGGAAATGAGTAATAAACAATTGCATCTTATTTTCAACATCATTTTCCTTGTCCAATGGGCCTTTGACTTTTTGCATCATTTATTTAGAAAGTTTCAATGTGCATGGATATCTTCTTCCAACATCTATAAACATTATGATTATTCAAACCACAAAAGGAACATGTGCAAGTTCTTTTATATATCTTATGTGAATATTTACCATGTTTATCATAATCAAAAGCAATTTGATTAAAGGCAAATTTATACCTTGAACATTCACCATTGTCGCCTTCTTGAGGAGGTGAATTTGATGAGGTACTGACTCTCCTCTGAATACTAGCAATGAATTCAATGACTAGAGAGAGCTTTCAACATCCTCTTCTTTTACATTCTCATTAGCTGCATGTTTATTAACATCTTCTTGCAAAGTGGGTGTCAAACTTTTCCATTCATCATGAACACAAACTTCACAAGCTTGAGGTAATGAACACGAAATAAAATTCCTTCTTGCAACAACTTCATGTGCCTCCTTGGATTTGGAGCATTCTCCATCATGTTTTCCATAACCAAGACCCAAATAATTAGGCCCTTCCTCAACAACATTTGGCTCAACTATGCCTTGTACTCAAGTATGCCTTGTACATGTTTTCCTTTAACCCTTTACTTTCATAGCACATTTTCATCAAAAATTTGGACCTTATTCCTCTATTGTGTCTCTCAAAAGCACGTACAGATTCATTTTGAGAGGAAATTGACGACAGAAACCAATAGCTAATTCTTCTAACTAACCTTGACTAAAATGAGCTAAATTGTATTTTGATACCAACTTGATTTGAATATGGAAAAACTAGTTTTATTGGGCTATCTCCATCATTAGTTAAATAAAAATGTCTTTAGGATTGTCTAAAGTTAGCCAATTGGGAAGGGGTTTGTGTCAAGCTTTAAGTGTATTTTGTGAGAAATTTATGAGTTAATTAGCTTTTAAAAACTCGTGTACAACAAATAAAATGAAAATTTTTTATTTAGGATTTTTTTTTCCCTCAATCCAGATTCCGATCATTGGAAATGTAAGAGGAAGAAAAAGGGAATTAACTTTTCAAATTCTAGACCTTGTCTAAACCAAAATAAACTAGAGGTTTGGTTTTCAAATACATTCACTTATTTGGAAAAGTTCTAGCTACCAAAAGTCCATATGCCAATCTACCTCCCAAGAAATAGTACACCACTAGTTAGTTTTTTGTCTTCCTATATTCTTTATCAACCTCTTCTAGTGATTCTTCAAAGGTGGATACTTAAATCCTTCCTAAAAATTTGAGCTCTAAAATGAGAAGACATACAAGGTCATTTTAAGTCATTCTTCTATCCAATTATAAAAACCAAGTGAATATTTCTACATATTGATTTCTGTCCCATAAACTGTACAATATATGTGGAGTTGCCTCGCCCTAAGCGATATGTTTAACAAACATAATAATAGAGAAAAAATTAGTGACGTCACCAAAATATGTAGCCTCTTCAAGGTATCATATCCTCTCATCAAGGTCAAGAATCTATTCACCAAAAATGTTCTATGGAAATGATGGTTTAAGAAACAAAACTAGACAAAAACCTTCAGTGAGAACAACAAAATCTAAAACCTCTTCAAGGTCTTCAATTTGCTCGTAAATTTAAATTACATGTCTTGATCAAGTCCAACAACAAAGAAACATTCAATGACAACACCAAAATCTACAACTTCTTCAACATCTTCTAAACCATCTTCAAAGTCAATATTGTGTGCATCAAATTCCTTAGCAAGGTCATCAATGGAGTCATCAATGGAGTAAGTATCAAGACTTAGAAACCTTATTTGCATAATTGTTTCTAGCATGGACCTTAATGTCATAGCCTTCTTTTGCCTAAAATGAATGCAAATTTCCTTGAAATTTGGCTTGCGACATTCATAATTCATGCTCATGGAACATGATTTTGTTGCAATTGTGATAACATCTGTTGTATGCAGAAGCTAATAAAAAATGATCAAAAATGACATTTTTGCTCTGTTTTTTTGAATATTTAAGGAAAATTATACCAAGTAGCTTCCAACCTCATATGACCATCATGTAAAACTATCTCAAGATATTGTCCAAGTAAGAGCCACTTAAGCAAGAAATCTAGTATACATGACTCCAATTTCAATTAGCAACAATGACGGTTCTAAGTATGGTGCAAACATTGCTCCAGATCCTCAATGGGGCATGTTTGATGACAATAATTTGGGGAGTGAGAGAGGGAGATGGTAGGAGAAAAAATTCAAGGAATCCACGGGAAATTGAAAAATATATAACTAATAAGTTGGAAGACATTTGTAACCTAAGAGAGAAACCTGTTAGGAAATGGGTGAAGTTGGTATTACACACCGAATTGGATAACATCGAGGAGAAACATTTCTCCCACTTTATTTTTTGGCATAACCTATTAAGTGTTATTCACTAGCACGTATTTTGTAAAGGCCTTGACCTAGTTCCCATTCAACTCCATCCACTAGGTTGTAGAGGATTCCAAGACTAATTTCATGAAAAGTAAGTTGGGGATGATCACATTGACCTGCTTGATGACGTGTCTATGAATATTAACTACCTTGAACTATTTTTTTGCGTAGGGAAAGAGACACATTCCCATGTCTGAGCATGAAAACATTCTTTGATATTGTTAATGCCTCTAGTGTTTACTTCTACAAGTTCTATAGGAAGAGTCTGTAAAGGGCCAGGTAGCCTCTGGATCTCATCTTTTATGAAAGGTGACATATCTAGTAAATGCCCCTACAGTCAATCTCTGGAATGGATCTAAATAGAAGTTCTTCATTTTAATATTCATAAAACACAACGACTTTAAGGTAAACTATGTACATGTGTCATTTCTCCCACAAACTAAAGTGTATAAGTAGTAAATTTTATACCAAGTGTGCTCCCACCATGTAAAGTGAAATTTGGTGAACTTATCATTTTTATAATATCTTTTTTGATTAAATTTAGTTTCACACATGATCAATTATTGATTTGAAAGTTGTGTTCTACATAATTTGTGTACACTAAATTACAAATTGATTTTTTGAAATCTATTTTGTGTAAATGTCGACCAATAGATATATCATGGAGGATGAACGACGAAGATCATCCGAATCCCATATGGAGGTTCAGGGATCGGGGGATGTTCACGGTATTTAAATATAATATTAAATCTCCATACATGTGTGTACATATGGAATTGATTTTTTATTAACTTTGTGAGTTAAATTAGTTGTTAATAAGTTTCATATTTTAATTCTTATGAGGTAAGAGGAGAAGGGTTTCTACTCCATCCATGGAGCGTGGCCAAGGTTCAACCAGTCGAGGTATGAGTGGTAGCAGGTTGCGGGAAGGGGGTGATATTTATTCCCCCGAAGGCCAATCAACGCAGTACTGGTTCTCCACGGGGTCATTGTGGAGTGCAGTAGCCCCGCGAGCGTCATTCTCGGTACGGTTCTCGGTAGGTCATGTTGGGAGAAGATGTTACTTGAACAACATCAAGGTTATATCAATGTCAATATTTTTTCATTAAATTTCTTTTACACGTGTTTTTTCTAATTTTCGAAGTGCATATATGTTGATGTAGAGGCCAAAATGTTTGAGCTAATGGTCAAAATAGACACGGGGCAGCCCACTACATTTAGAAAGGCTGTCAGCCAGCCTGACCTCACGGTCGAGATTGCGATATACCATGGGAAACCAACATGGCGAAATGCACCTTACAACGGTGTGAAAGACTTCATGCAAAATTGCAAAGAGATCTCGTGGCTTTGTCTCTACCTGCTGAGAGTCAACAAAGCCTTGAAATAGTTACACATTCATTGGTGAAATGATAGTATACACAATCTTGGGCCATGGCTTGATTCATTTGTAGGAAATGATGAAAAGAAAAGCGAGTGATGGGTCCCAGATAAGTGGGAAGAGCGTAAAACAAAAATTTACAAGAGAAGTGTCCAAGTCAATGTTTAATTATAAGGAATGGCCAAGAAAAATACGAAGATGCTGATGACTGACACCTGAAGCTGGAAAAGATCGTTATGTTTATGATGGCATCTTTACGGCCTTTGGAAGGCTTCCATCAGACGATGGGATTTCACTGTTTATTTTTTACACAAAATTTTTATGCGGGGAATTTTTTTGGGTATGAAACCTTTAATGACCTTCCTTCAGAATTTTTGTACTGGGAAAGATTTTTCACAATGACCATAAGGCGCCGGCGAGATGTGGGTGCCTCACCACATGACGCCATTGAGTGGAAGTTGACTAGTTTCGGTGGCTCTAACGATCAGATGGATGTGACTTCTCAAATAATTCAAGAAGAAAGGGATGTTATGATTGACAATGTTCATAGCGGATTGAGTGGAGTCGATCTTTGTTTAAATCAACAAAGAGCACATGAAAATGCATGTGCCAATTTTGTTTATTGTACAGATTAGGAGATTTACAACATGAATGTTGAAGATCTCTGAACATATGCAATAAATTGTCGCAATGGTTTGCAAGACCTAATTTTTCATGAGGAAGAGGGCACCGGAACGGTATGTGTTAGTGCCCTTAGGTTTTGAAATTATTTTTACATATACATGTGTACAATTTGTAATAAATATATGTGTATGTACACGTATAAATTTATTTGCATGTGTACATTAATCTAACAAAAATGTATGATTATATGTTAAAACACCATTTGCAGTTCACAGGCATGATGCGTGACGAAAATGTAAATATCACGTTCGGGACCTCTGGTTCAAACAATGTAGATGGGTCTGACCATCATGATATGTTGGCAAATGTTAGTGTTTTTTAAGTGACTCTAAAATAAATAATTGTTGCCGCACATGTACATGTATGTATATATATAATTTGATAAAAAAATTTAACAGGTACTGATTCTGTATGATTTTTTTGGGATGGCGGTACCTTCTTCTTCCTTGGGAGATGTACCTTCTACTTCCTTGGGAGATGAGCCACAAGTATGGACAATTTTTCACAAGTTTAAAATTTATGTTTAAAATTTATATCTATATATATATATATATATTCTACCTCAAAAAGTTCCATTAAAAATTGAGATATATATATTTTGAGTTATTTAAATTTTTTTGAATTTAGGTTCCTATAGAAGATTTCTTTAATCCGCGGACTCTAGCGATGGAGATAGGAACATCCACAGCATTTGAACAAGTTGTCTTTAGTTCCTTTCTTTAATATTATTGAAAATAAGTTTATATATGTACATGTGCATTTTCATTTGAGAATTTTTAATATATATATATATATATATATATATATATATATATATATAACTGTACATGTATATTGTACAGTTTACCACTGCAGATGTTCCTATGGGAGAACCTGTTCATCAAATGGAGAGGGAACCTTATGAGGTATTGCATGATTTTTTTGTTATATTTTGTTTTTTATATGAAATTCTAGATATATATATTCTCATTCATTTTTAAAACATCAAATTTTAATGTTCAAGTACATGTGCATTGTGTATGTAGATTTCCCATTCACAAGATAGGGCGCGGACTGAGACCCTAGTAGGGAAGACGCTAGATCTGTCTCCATTTGATGGACATGATTTACAACAGATTTGATTTAAAAATTTAGATGGTTTTAAAATTTGTTAAACTTGATACAGTTTGATACTTGTGAGATTTTCAATTTTTGGACATATTTTATTACATTGTTATTATATAATTTGTTTTATTTAATTTTTGAATGGTTTTAGTGCTTTTGGCATGTGAATGTGAAGTAATGTTGTCAACTACATTTGGCATGTTAGGTAATGAAATGTGTTATAATTTGTTTTGTTTTTAAAATTTAAGTTTTGGATGGTTTCAATTTACATTTGGCATGTGATATTTAATGTTAAATGTTTTTGTTGGATAGTTGAATTATAATTAGCATGGCATGTGAAGTTTTTAAAACTCAAGTTTTGGATGGTTTCAATCTACATTTTGCATGTGATGTTTAATGAAATTTGAATGTTTAATATTTTAATGTTGTACAATATATAATCAAAAGGTCTTTAAAACTTAAAGTTTTGGATGGTTTCAATCTACATTTGCACATGTGGTATATAATGTTAAATGTTCCTATTGGATCTAGTTGAACTATAATTGGCATGGCATGTGAAGTAATGATCTATATATAATTTAAAGTTTTTTAAACTCAAGTTTTGAACGGTTTCAATCTACATTTCGCATGTGATGTTTAATGTTTTAATGTTGCATGATATATTATCAAAAGTTTTTAAAATTTTAATGTTTTGGATGGTTTCAATCTACATTTGGCATATGTGGTATATAATGTTAAATGTTTCTATTGGATATTTTTTCACTATAATTGGCATGGCATGTCAAGTAATGTTGCACAAATCCCTTTTGGATGGTTGAATTACATTTGGAATTTTAAGATTGCTTTTGATCTCTCCATGTAGTTTTGTTTGAATGAAAAAAATTCCAATAGGAAGAAAATAGCTTTTCAATGCAGCTAACCATGTATCAATTGAGCTCTAATTGAAAAAAGAGTTTAAATAAGTAGATATATGTACAAATTATCCCTTTAATTTTGATTGGAAATATAAGTCTCTAGTACATATATATGTTTCTTGAATTTGGGTCAATGTCGTTAATGCACTCAAAAAGGTAGCTTTGTCGATTTATTTACATTGTTGAAACATATATTTGCATTAATTGTGCATTCTAGAACATATATATCCAAGACAAGTAACATTTTTCATCAATGCACATTGAACATATCCAACCATTGGACAAGAAGATTTTTTACTAGATTTTCAATCAGGATTAGAGATGTGGGTCAAATCCCACCAAAAGTTGGAGAAGTGCTCCGAGTCTCTTGTCTGAAAGGAATTTTCTTACAAAAATATACTGCAGATGATTTATTTACATTGTGTCCATACTTTTTACCAGAAAATCCAACTAGTTTTTCATCAATGCACATAGAAAAACTAATTCCAGTTAATTGCATTCTAGAACATATATATTGAGTACGTAAATAATTTTTCATCAATGCACATAGTAAAACTAGAAAAATTAATTTCATTCTAGAACATATATATATATCCAATACATATAACATTTTTCATCAATGCACATGTATAGAAAAACTACTTTCAGTTGATACTAGAGCACGTGCTTGTACCCAAACAATTTGTACATGTGCAAACACTTGCAAAAATAACATAAGCAGCTCAATTTTTAGTTGAGTACTGGAAGTTCTAAAACATATTTAATCCAAAGAGAATAAATTGTTGGACAATTCACTCAAAAAAATTCTAATGGAATTTCATCTTCAATAATCCGTTCATGATCGAATTTTGACATTTTCCATCTCTTAATTTTCGATTTTTTCTTTGATTGAACTTCTATCAACTTTATGCGTGCTGCACACACCAAGTGACTATATTGACAACTTATGGAATCGGGTTCATAGTCTTCAAAGTAAACAAAGTCTCCACTTTGATGAGTTTGTCTGAAAAAATAACCTTTCAGTATAATAGACCCTCTGTCATATTGAAATCCATGATCATTATAGTTTTGTAATAATTTCATTTTTCGTTCAGTGCAACGCATCAAATAATACTTCACATTTTCATCATTGTCAATAGGTGCAATTACAGCAAAAACATCTCCTGCACAATAAAATAAATTTAACAAAATTATGCATATTTAAATTTATTTCTAGATCTTTAAATCGTTAGAAAGTAATTCAAATGTTACCTTCTCTAACAAGATCAGAAACTCGATCACCATCGGATGATATTGTAGTTTCCTCTGATTGCATTTCTTCAAAAATTGCAATAGACATTTTTCCCTTTGTATTTAGCTCTGTATGTTTCCAATCGTTCACATACATTTTGTTTTCACAAACGTCATTGGATTTTGTGTTGTCTATGCAAACATCACAAAAAAAAGAATATTTTCTTTTATCCAATGCAAACACATTTCTGGATGACTTTGTTTGAATTGAATGCAATTTTCGAGTCCCTTTTATTGTTTCAACGTCATTTCCAATTGATCTATCTACGTCTTCGATTCCAATATGCCAGAAAAACCTTTATATGGAAAATTAGAAGAATTTGTAAATATGATATCAAAATACAATCAAAGATAATCATTGCATGATAAATGTACAATGTTTAAAATTAGATTTTCAATATAAATTAAATTGAATGTACCTTCGCACTTCTCTTGATGGGTTTCTCTCATGGCTTAGAGCAGCGATGCACCATTGAACAACTTCTTCAGCGTTCACAAGTCGGCTTGCAGAGTGGTTCATTTGATATCTTCAAAGTACTCGTTTTATGCATGCTCCTGCACCGTCATGTTCTCCTTTTCCATGGCTAGTCTCAAAGAAATTCCAACAATGTTTAATGCATGTTTTCTTATGAAGACAACACAACCAAAAGAATGATCGTGCATATTTGAATTGACCTGCGCATCCGTCTGACCATATCCAATGTTCATTGAATGTTATTCCACGATTTTCAATGAATCATAAATTCTTCCAAAACAATGTTGTACAAAACATGTATCATGTGTACGATCGTCACTGATATAAAAGTGATATTCTTTAATGATATGTTGATTTTCACTCGTGCTTTCTATATGATCGACATTTTGTTCAGCATGTCTATATAGAATATGGACGAGCATGGAGACTTGGTCAGAATGATAGTATTCACTTTGAATTTCTTTTTGTGGAACAAATGTGTAGTTTTCTGCAAAATCAATCACTGACAAAATGGTCCCTGGTGGAAAAAATTCATGAGATTTTTTGAATTGCAAGTCTTGCCATCGAGCTCTATGGGAATGCTTGGTGTATTTGTAAATTTCTGGCTCAAACTTTCTCAAAAATTCTATCAGAAAAATTTCGTCTTCTAGTAATTCAATTATTTTAACACTATTTGCACCTTGAATCGATGTATCGATATATTTATATCTCTTCCATTTCACTTTTATGTTGGACAATGACTGGTCATTTATATCAATAAGATATTTGTTTTTAAATTTATTCAAATTTCCACAATCATCGCATTTTTTACCACCAACACATTTCTTTTTGTAAAATAGTTCATCGCTTTCTCTTTCACATAGAATTTGAGATATGAAATCACAGATAGTGGAAGGAGGAGGTGAATCCTTCCATAATGTTCTACCAAAATCAAGGAATGTGTCATAATATAACTCAAATTCCACATGATAATGACAACAACAAGTGTCGCGTACGGTGATAGGTTTTACATGCCATGGTTTTTGTTGAACAAAAGCACTGATTGAAACATGAATTTCATGATTCTCTTATTTGAACTTGTTGAATAACTCTACCTGAGTGGTTTCCAAGAAATATTTTTCATGTTCTTTGTATTCATTTCATGTTATTCTTCTTCGCATCACATGCTTTGCAGTTGGCGAAGCACGTGAATTGTTCTTCCAATATTCATATATTATTTTTTTAACATTTTCTCCAAGTCTATCTTTGTATGGTTTCCTACAAATAGCTCTCCAACAAGCGAGTTCATCATTTACATCTATTTGCAGCCGAAATTTCTGATGTTTGTGAAACATTTTTCGCGAGGTTCCCAGTGCTTGTGCCATAGATGTTACCAAACGATTCTCTTGAGTACTTGATGAAACCATTGCCATTTGTATTCCTCTACGTACAATTGAAACATCTTTCTCTCTAGATCTCTTAATTGACTTTATAGCACTACTCATATTTTTTATCACATCTTCCTTCATTTTTTTATCTTTGGTTGATTTTCGAATACCCAATAGTGTTGTAGCTTCTTTTAATTTCCTTAATGATAGGAGACCTTTCAACATTTGAGCCTGAACTTTCACCTGCTCATTTAAGAAATACTTTTCAAAAATGCAGTTAACACGATATCGTATAACATGGTCGGGTTTTTTATCTCCATATGTGTGAGTGTCAACATTTTCTAACATCTCATTATCGATAGTGATTTCATCTGTACATATTTGAAAAAATAGTACATATTCAATAAATAACTAAATTAATAAATATATCTAAAATTTCAAATATTTTTCAAATTAGTTCATCAAATAAAAATTAAGCTTCACATTTTACATTATGAAAATTTTAAATATATCAATAGATCATAATATTTACATTTACATACCTGCTTCAATTTCTGCTTGAGGTTGATTTTCTTCTTCAATATTTTGAGGAATATCTCTGTCTATTTACATTAAACAAAATATTTTTCAAATTAGTTCATCAAATAAAAATTAAGCTTCACATTTTACATTAGGAAAATTTTAAATATATCAATAAATCATAATATTTACATTTACATACCTGCTTCAATTTTTGCTTGAGGTTGATTTTCTTCTTCAATATTTTGAGGAATATCTCTGTCTGTTTACATTAAACAAAATATTTTTCAAACTAGTTCATCAAATAAAAATACATTTTACATTAGGAAAATTTTAAATATATCAATAGATCATAATATTTACATTTACATACTTGCTTCAATTTCTTCTTGAGGTTGATTTTCTTCTTCAATATTTTGAGGAATATCTCTGTGTGTTTACATTAAACAAAATATTTTTCAAACTAGTTCATCAAATAAAAATACATTTTACATTAGGAAAATTTTAAATATATCAATAGATCATAATATTTACATTTACATACCTGCTTCAATTTCTTCTTGAGGTTGATTTTCCTCTTCAATATTTGAGAGGGCTTCTAAATTTCTTTTGCGAGATTGTCTCGTCTCTTCTCTATGTTCCTCAGGGTCTCTTTTTCGATCATATTTTCTTGCACAAGTTCTTCGATTTCCCATGATAATAGGGTATGAAGTTCAAAAAATTTCCTTCAAAAAATTAGACAAAAACTCAATTACAAAAAATATTACAAAATATTTAATTTAAAAAAATTCAGTGTAAATTTTTTGCAAAAAATACATACTCCAATCCAAAACACTTACTTTAAAAAATTCGAGAGAAAAATGTCTTACAAAAATGAAATGAAGCTCAAAAGATTTACTTCAACAAAAGTTCGAGAGAAAAATTTCTTATAAAAATGAAATGAGGCTCAAAAGATTTACTTCAACTCAAAACACGTACATGCCTCCAAGAAATGTCTTTTGAATGTGCGTCTAAGAAATTTTTTTAAGTTCAAAACAATTTTTGCCAAAATCAGGCCGCCTACAAGAAATGTCTTCCAAAAACATTCTCTGTAAAATCAATTTTCTTCCAAGAAATGCTCTTAAACCCAAACTTTGAAGATAAGTTTTTGAACCCAAACCAAGATCTTTGTAAAATGAGATGAAAAGTGCGAAATGTGCGAAAATTGTGAATCATTTCGGGGCAATTTATATTGCCACGAAATGTGTGTTTTAGTAGGGGCTCCGCAAAAATTTCCGGCCAACAGACAGTCATACAATAGTTCGGCTGAACTTTTGATTAAAAGTTCGGCCGAACTATTAAGACATTAGATTTAATGAGCCTTCAGCGGAAAACATAGTTTGGCCGAACTTAGATTAAAATTTCGGCCGAACTAATGCGTCACCAATTACGCAAAAACCGGGCTCTGAATACGGTTTTGCAACTTTGGACTGATTAAACTCCATGAAAGGTTGTTAATTAACTGTCGGAACCAAGAAATTTTTTTTCATAATTGAATCCACTTTCATGAAATATAACTTTTATGGAATTTCATAAAATTTTATTAATTTTAATTATTTTTCTAAAAAAATGCGTGCAAACAATTTTTGAGGGTCATTGTGATTCAGTGAAATCAAAATTTTGTATCTCCCAAAATACATTGTAAAAAAAATTGAAAAAATTATGGGGCATTAAATTGGTCCGTCGTCTCTAATGGGTATCTTTTATATTTTTAGTTTATAACTTATATGTTAAGAAATTTCTTGCGATGCAAAACATATCCAAAATACACAGTTTTTCGTATTGGACCAGTTCAAAAAATTCTAGTAATTATGATATGCATCCATTGGCTTTGTAAATATGACGAAGACAAAGTAGACTCTGTCTAGATTGTTGTAACACATTTTGTTTTTTCAAAAACACAAATTTTCAATGAATACAACATTGCGTCATAACATGACTTCTTATGAATCCTTTGATTGTTAAGAAACACACACTCAAAGAAACGCTAAGTTGACATATCAAATAGGCATAAAAAAATTTCAAAAAATAAGTAATAGAAAGCTAACAAATTTTCTCACAACTTTTATTTTTATCGCAAAATGAAATTCTACATAGAAAAATTGTTATAGTTTGCAGAAAGTTGAAGAACCAAAAAAAATGAATTTTTTTTCTCAAAAAAGGGAAAAAAGTGTAACCTAGCTTCACATTTTCACCCATTAGGCATATTTCATTTCAAAAATAGAAAATTGCATTGCATTAGCATTCTTATTGGGAATAATTAAAAAAGCTTCTTCAACACGAACCCCCACCCCCATTTGATCACATAGTGCAGTGAGAACCACATCACCATCCACGCTTGCATGTAGAAGAAGAAGAGATGGAAGAAAAGGTAGAATAAATGGATGGAGATGATGACAATGAAGAAGATCCTCTTCGATTTCCCATTCAAGATACCGATTTCAGTGTGAATATGAACAATATCTCTCCATATTTCTTTCCAAACTTCCATGGTATGAGGTCATAGGATCCGGAAACCTTTCTCTTTGAATTTGAACAGCTTTGTAGATCTTATGGCTACTTATCACACACTCAAAAATTGAGATTTTTTCATGCAACATTGAAGGATAGAGCTCTTAAATGGTTCATGAGTCTAGGTACTAATTCAATAAGATCAAGGAATGATATGCAAAATATATTTCTAGAAAAATATAAAGATCATTATCTTAAATAAGAAATCTTTAGAATGAATCAAAAACAAGATGAGAGCCTTGAAGATCTTATATATAGGTTCATGTTTAATGTTAAAAGGCCTCATCCAAATTTCCATTAACTAGAAAAATCCTACCACTATTATCTTAACATATGAACTGGTATTTTCACTCCTTCTTTTAATGGAACTTCATCTCTGAACTGTGTTGCAATGAGGCTGAAAGGCATATTTATTGTTGAGAAAAAATGGAAAACCCTAAACATCTAAAAAACTAACCCTAGTAGATGAATCGCCAAATATGTGGGCCCCGTTGGGGTAAATTGGTACATTAAACTCTCAAGGTTGTAACTTTGCATACAATCTCTATTTGAAATCTAAAATACCTCATTAGAAATAAATGTCCAAGGGCTATAAATTTGGACTTCAATGATCAGTCAAATATTGATGTTTTACAGTTTTCCAAAAAAATGTCATTTAGGGCCTAAAAATAGCTCTCGCACAACAACACATGATGAAGGAGTTCACCCTGCCTAGAATATGTCTCCTTGGTCCAACTTCCAATGGCTTGTCCCTCTTCTATTATGATCAAAAGTGCGATTACATGTGTTTACAATGCTCAAACAACTTTGAAACCTATTCCATCAGCTCCAGAATGCCGTAAATGCTTGTGTAACCTGTTTCTACATCGAATTTGGCCAAAAATCAATTTTTTACTTCCCCTAGTTGCTCCACTATTCATTCCACATTTTCCCAAAATATGGCACCGAACTGACAATTTCACCCCAAAAAGTGTTATTGGAGTGTTGATTCCGCCAAAATCATGGCGAAAATGTTAGGGCATTAATTTTCCCTCTAATGACTAGAAATCCAATTTGAAACCATATGAAATATGGTTAAAATTATATATATATATATATATATATATATATAAGCACTAGGGGTCAGGGTGAACCGCCAGACTTAACATTTGACATGGGCACTGATGAGCTCCATCATTAGGTACATTTGGAGGGGTTAATTGTCACCTTTTTGCCTTATTAAGTCAATTTTTCTCACATTTTATTATATTATGGTCTTATGTTGCTAGTGTAGATGGTGATTAAGGCTTGTCATACTTCAAATGCATAACCTCAGTTAAATGCAAGAAAATCATGAATATATTGCATTTTTTATAAAGATTTTTCCATTAAATATTAGATTTGACAACAAGGAGAGATTGTAGGCGGATTTTCCACCTCCTTAACTCTCAAAGGTAGCCAAGGGATCCTTGAGATTCCCTCCGACAACTCGAAATAAAAGGCAACCAAGAAAACTCAATATCAAGTGCACCAAAGCTACACTTCACTTGCAGTCAAATTGGACACATCAACAACTTCTTAGGGATTTGTTGGTTGCTACCTTCTAGGTTAAATAGGGCTAAGTAAGATCTCATTAGGATTCTAACTTTGAAGAAATTTAATAGACTCTTAGATTGTGTAATAGGTTTTTGAGACTTTCATTTTTATGTAATGAGACTATTTTCTACAATAGAATGAGTATTCAGATTGTGCTTCACTAATCTAGTTTCAGAGGGCTAGGTTTGTGAGTTAGGGCCCAATCCATTGGCCTTAGTCTCTCTTGTATATTCATTCTTTGTTTTTTATGTCACTGTAACTAGTTTTCTTATGAGTTCTTAGCTATTTTTCTTACATTTCAATTCATTGTTTTTATTATGCTTCCATTTTTCATTGTTGTAGATTAAGCTTTCATATATGTTGGCAGAATAGTTTATAAAATTATAAATTTGAGCATCTAGCTTCCCTCTCTCATGTCTTCCATTTGAGCTTGAGGAGGGTATCTCTTCTCCACAAGAAAAATTTTCTTTTCAGTTTATGATTTCTTGGAAAGAATAGTTAGGTTGTTGTAGTTTCATGAAAATGTTTAGAATTCTGAGATAGATTTAGGTTTGTAGGCTAAAGTAGGTTTTCTTTCCAAATTCAACTCATATTTTCCATTTACCTCATCATTAATTTGTCAATATTTGTTGCATGCACAGGTAGTTTTCTTGCAGGTTCAAGTCGCACATGAAAGGAGGACTTCACAGTCACCTTCAACTTCATTTATCACCCTTTATTAGCTTTTTGTTCTTCAAAACACCATCAGCACTTTTTTCATATTTTTCACCTTCACACCGTGAGAAAATCCTAGAGGTGCAAGAAAGTCTTCTCAAGAGGTTATGAGCTTGACCAAGGGGTTGGCCATCTTCCACTCATCAAAAAAAACCTTCACTCCACCTTCCATAGGTTTTTTTCACTCATTTTTGGTCTTAGATTTCCCTCATACTATTTCCTGTAGCAACTCAGGAGTTTCCTGTCGCACTACAGGAAGCCTATTGCAACTCAAGAATTTCCTATGGAACTACAGGAAACCTATAGCAGCATTTGCAGCAGCACCAATGGGCCCCTCCTTAAGCCTGGAAACCACCATCCACCTGATCCAAACCTGCCAAAACCACCCAAAAGCCTTCAAACTTTCACCCATGAATTCAAGCCTCTCTTAAGCCACCTTAGCCCTTTCTCCTCCTAGTTGCAAAAAAATGCATTTACAAGCATAGTTAGGTCATGATTAGTTGCATGAGTAAAATAATGATCGATGTAACATGAATTAGACAGAGTGTTTTTATCCATTTTACCCTGCCATGTGTGATTAGGTTAGCTTCCTTTATGCAATTTCAATTTAGCAATTTAATTCATGCAAGATGCCTAGTTTGTTTACATTTATTATCATAGCTTGATGTGTAGATTTCTTTCATTGCAGAGTAGTTAGATGTGCTTCCTTTTTGTAGAATATTTATTTGCATGCTGATAGATTAATGGATTTGAATCATTTGTAGCCCTAGGTCTAAATTCAAAAGTGTGACATACTTCATTCAAAAACCCTAGAAATAGCACCCTTTCGTAGAGCTAAGAAGAGGATGACATGAGAAGTATGAATTTTTTGTGTATATAGCACTGTCACCTCCAATTTTGTACAAACCATGTGTTGATAAAGTAAATTAGGGCATCCTCTTGGAGTTGCAGCATTCTTGGTGCAATACAAGGGCTCACCACTTTTTGGCACTGTTGTTGGGAAGGTGTCTAATAGATGCTTTGATTTTGTTTTACCATTATTTTTTGCTTTACTTTTGCATTTTTTTTCAAAAATATTGAAAAATACAAAAACAAAATTGATTTTCATGCTCCATAGGAATTGGGATACTCAAGGAATATTTTTACCTAAAACCCCCACATAACCACATAGTCACCCTTCACTCTTCTTTAGCGGCAGTGAGGTTTAACACACCATAGGTGAGCCTTCTGAAAATTTTGAAGAACCTATTTGAGAAGAATAAAATCTTGTTTTACCAGGGGAACCTACTTCACATATTCAAACCATGGCTGAAACTGAAGCCTAGGGAGCCTTTCCCATTAGAGAGGCAGATGGGGAGACTAAAATGAAGAAAATTAGCCCATAATTCCTTCCACATTTCCATGGAATTACCTCTGAAGACCCTGACACATTCATGTCTGAATTTTCTATTATATGTAGGGCCTATTATTGTGCCTCAAATGATCAAAACCTAAAGATATTCCCATTTACCCTTAAGGATGAAACTTTGTGTTGGTTCATGGGTCTACCTAGGAACACCATCACTACCAGGAGATAGGTGAAAGAGGCCTTTAACAATAAGTACATGGACTACTGTAGGTCCAAGAAAACTAAATATGAAATATTCCAAATGACTTTAGGGTCTTATTAATCCCCAGAGGACTATGAAGAGAGGTTCCAGTTAAACTATAAGAGAGCTAACTATACCCTTTATCCTAGATCACTTAAACTAGTACTTCTCTGAGGGATAACGGAGGAGGTGATAGAAACCCTCAATATGTTATTAGGAGGAGATATCTACTAGTTTCCTTATGAGACAATCAAAATTGTCTTCAAGAACCATTCTAGGGTAGCTAAGAAGAAAGGTAGAGCTACCGAAAGTACAACCAATACCCCTTCCTCTTCCACCTCCATCAAGAATGAGATTTGAAATAAGTTGGAGGACTTCAAGAGTGACATGCTCCACACATTTTCCTTGCAAATGGACACAACGTAGGTCAAGAGGAAGCAAGAGGAAGTAGAAAGAATCTTGGCTATATTTTTCCCTAGATGTACTAGAAAACACCCTAGAAATGAATGTCCATTAAATGTCATAGAGGTTTCCTTAGTCCATGAGGAGAATCATGCTACATACAAGTGTCCCTCCTTACCTGGACTCAAAGTTGTATATCAAGGTGGGGAATTAGGACTAGAGAAACTTTTTTTCATCAACCAGAGAAGGCCTCAAGGCCCTCAGTCATATCAGCAGGGTATGCAAGCTGCAACTTATTCCTACTATCTCAAAAATCAGAATTCACTTATGAAATCATGGTACACCCCCAATCCTCCATCCTAGCCTACACCTCCTACTTGAACTTACAACCCTCCATATCATCCTCATCCTATGAACCAACTATTTCAGTATTATGTTCCTCGAAAAACTCAGTGGAAGAACCCATCCCAAGGGTGGAGGCCTCAACATAATCAACCCCCAACTCTAATGAATCAACCCAAAACTCAACCTCTGATTACTCAGGTTACTCTGGCCAAGCTGCCTTAGATTCCTACATAACCCAATCTGAACCCGAACAAAAAACAACCATGATAGGTTTATAGTGGAGAGACATCCTATCTAGCTTATGTTGGGGAGATATAGGATATTAATCTCATGTCGGGAAGAGTACACCCAGACAACCATCCTTCATATCTAGTTGTATAGGTTGAGGATGAAAATGAAGAAAGTAACACTAAGATAAAAAAATCTCATTTCCTGAGTGCTCGATCCATTCCAGTCAACACACCTCAGAGAAGACCGAAGTTCTAGGAGAACTGAAAAAAAATTGTGTAAAAATACCCCTTCTCTAGGACATTAAGGATGTCCCTATTTACAATAGGCTCATAAAGGAAAAATTTTTCAAGAAACCTGGGAGAATGAAGAAAGATAGCCCCACCATAAATTTAGTAGGAAAGTTTTCCAACTTAATTTTGGGAAGGGTGATCTTCCTAAAGGACCTGGACCTTGGCAGTCTAGTTGTAGATGTGCACATAGATGGTGTCATAGTCCCCAATACTCTGATTGATCTCAGGCATGCCATCAATTTTATCACCAAGGAAATTATGCTTAAACTCAACCTCCAAGGGACTTTGAGGAAAGCCACAATAGTTCTGCAACTTACATGTCGGTCCACAGTAACTCCAAAAGGAATTGTTGAGGATGTTATGGTTTCAATTGAATCTTGGGAGTATCTTAAAGACTTCCTAGTTCTATAGCCAAAAACCAATTATGATGGATATCCTCTCATCTTAGGGAGACCTTGGTTAGCCACTGTCGATTCTTATATCAGTTATTAGGATAGAAACATGACTATCAAGAATCGACCCTTGTCTAAGCTAATATTATATATTCTAGCCCAACCTTCCATTTACCATGACCTACCTATATGTTTGGAGGATGAAGAAGAATATGAAGTATACAAAAGTACCCCCATTTGTATTGTAGATGATGTTCTTAGAGGGGGTCAACTTGATGATGATGAACTCATTGACCATGTCATTAAAAACCAGTCCCCCACTGACAACCTGCTTGAAAAAATAGTCAAAGAATCTAAAAGCCACCCTTAGATGAAACTGCACTTAGTTGATTTAACCTTTGAAACCACCAAGGATGTGTATTTTGGCCCGTCCAAATCTCTAAATATTAACTCAAACCTATCAGATAGAGAAGAAGAGCACTTATGTCATATTTTGAGAGAAAATCTAGATTCATTTTCTTGGGATTACAAGGACATGAAAGGGGTGCATCCCTCAGTATTTTAACAACATATTTACTTTAAGGAAGGATGCATGCATGTGCGCCAACCCCAAATGTGGATGAACCTAGCTCTAAAAGACATAGTCAAGGAAGAACTACAAAAATTCTTGGATGCAGGTTTCATTTATCATATATTAGGAAATGAGTGGGTATCTCCTCTTGTCTTAGTCCCGAAGAAGAATGGAAAATGGTCAACCTGTGTTGATTATCGGGAACTCAACAATGCCACCAAGAAGGAATATTTCCCTTTTCCCTTTATATATAAATTCCTAGAAGGAATTACAGGAAATAAGTTATTTTCCTTCTTAGATGGGTTTAGTGGGTATAGCCGGATTCAAATCAGCCTTGAAGACCAGGGAAAGACTACTTTCACATGTCCTTTGGTAACTTCTCTTATTTATTCCTACCCTTTTGGTTTTGCAATTCCCCAGCTACCTTCCAAAGGGATGTCTTCAGAATTTTCTCTGATCTAGTCCATGACTAAGTTGAAATATACATGAATTTTTTCTCACCCTATGGGGATAAATTTCACGAAGCTCTCACTAATTTGAGAAAAGTGTTGAGAAGATCCATTGAGATGCATCTCTCCCTGAGCCCAAATTTTTTTTAATTCTTGAAAAGACCAAGAGTTGTATTGGGACACTCAATCTCCCAAATAGGAATACCGATGGACTTGAACAAAATCACCATCATCAAAAGGGTACCTGCTCCTAAAAATTAGAGAGATGTCAGGAGTTTCTTTGGTTTAGTTGGCTACTATAGAAGGTTCATCAAAGATTTAAGTAAGTTATATTCACCACTATTTAGTGTTTTGGAAAAATACTCTGAGTTTACTTGGTGCAGTCTCTGTTGAGAAGCTACTTGAGCTCATTAATGGAAATTTAACTACTACCCCCATTCTCCAATGTCTAAATTGGACTCTACCATTTTGTATCCACATAGATGCATCAACAAAGCTGTGGGGTCAGCCTTGGGGAAGTTAGAAGAAATTACCTTATGCAATATATCTCATCATTAAGAACTTGTCCAAGGCCGAAGTCAATTATACTATCACAGATAAGGAAATGTTAGCCATTGTCCATGATATACAAAAATTTAGACATTATATCACTGGTTATTAGAACTTTGTACACCCTGACAATGAACCATTAAATATTTAATGAACAAATTGGATGTTAATTCTATAATAATTATATGGTTGTTACTATTACAACAATTTGATCTAACCATTGTTGATAAACCTGGAGAGGACACTGCTATTGCAGATTTTTTATCCGGGTTAGCTCTATCTCAAGATGAAGAAGGAATAGTGTATGACCGGGTTCCATATGAACATATTTTCTCTATCTTAGCACTCTCACCATGGTTTTCTGACATAACTAACTAATTATTTGCTAAAACATTCCCTCCCAACCTCTCACCCAAGGAGAAGAGAAAGATCATAAAAAACATGCTCCTTTCATATGGATTTGGGGAAATCTCTTCAAGCTAGACCCTGACCAAATTATCAGAAGATGTGTGAGGGAGGAAGAATTTTTTGAGATCCTCTCTGCCTATCATGATAGCCCTTTTGGAGGCCACTTTGTTGCAAAAATTACTTCCTTCAAAGCTTTGCAGGCAAGTTACGATTGACCTACCCTTCACCAGGATGCTAGAAGATACACTAGCAGGTGTGACCAATGCCACAGGATGGGAAAAAATACACAGAGGGATGAGATGCATTTTCACCCTTAGGTGTCTCTTGAGCCATTTGACAAGTGGGGCACGGACTTCATTGGACCTATTGATCCACCATCTGGCAAGAAAAAATATATAATAGTATGGACTGAATACTTGAGAAAGTGGGCTGAAACAAAAGCTATGAAGGTAGCAACCAAGGAGAAGGAAAAAAAAATTATGAGGGAAAATGTCTTATATAAATTTGGATACCTTGAAGAGGTAGTCATTGATCAAGGGGCATAATTCACATCTCATATAATTGGAAATATTCTGAGGAGGCACAAAATAAAGTATAAGAATTCCATTGCTTACCACCCTAAAGAAAATGGCCAAGTGGAAGTGACCAAGAGAGCCTTGGAGAATATCTTGACCAAGGTTGTGAGAAACAACAGAAAATATTGGGTAGATAGATTGGCAAAAGCTACTTTGGCCTACAACACTAATTGGAAAAAAACAACAGGGTCCACTAGTTAAGAACTGGTTTATGGCAAGCAAGCTCTTCTTTCAATTGCATTTGAGTTCAACACCTTAAAGATGGCAGCTGAGTTAGACCTAGACATATCAAAGGCCCAACAAGAGAGGTTGCAACAATTAAATGGAATGGATGAGTTTAGGATGCAAGAACTCCTTCATACAAAATTGATTCAGCTACAAAGGAAGGTTTGGCATGACAAGTACATTAAAGAGAAAACCTTTGAAGAAGGATATTGGGCATTTTTGTATGACTCAAGGTTTAAGGATTTAGAATGAAAACTATTGATAAAATGGCTAGGACCCTACAAATTTTAAAATTTTTATGATAATGGTGCATTTCAAATTAAAACCATAGATAAAGAAGGGATTCCCCTATAGTGTCAATGGTTACATGCTTAAGGTTTACAAAAATCCCCTATCTAGGGCAGAATTTATAAATTCAATAAATAGGGAGGTCTATGTCATGGGAGACTCCATAGTTTCTAGCACCTACCTAAAAGAAAAATTAAAATAAAGAGCCATGGGAGAAAACCTCTTTGAGATGCCCAAGGCCAACCCCATGGTTGAAAACATCCATGATGCAATCCTAGAGAAAAAAATAAAAGAGGAAAAGAAAAAAACTGAAAATAAAAAAATACTTGGACGAAAACCTCTCTGAGGCACCCAAGGTAGGCCTATGGCTTGAAAACCTCTATAGAGGCAGCCAGCTTGCATTAAAAAAAAATGAGAAAAAATAAAGAAAATAAAGGTAAAAGAAAGAAAAATATCTATGCACCTTTTTTTTTTTTTTCCCACCTCTTTTTTTTTTTTTTCAGTTTGGAGGTTATTGATCAAGGATGGTTTTTTGCATCCATAGGAGCATATTTTACTCACTTATATTTATCCTCTTCTTACATACACCATAAGCCACTCCAACATGCACCCTTTCTTTCATTTCATCACTCATATAGGAAAAAATTTCATTTTTTTCTCCTGACTATAATTTCTACAGGCAAGTTCAACAACTACAGGATTCATATAGCACTATAGGAAACTCGTGCAAAATGCTACTAGAAACTCATTCATGAAGGAAGGATCCCTATCAAGGATTTTTAAACTTCAAGGAGAGCATGATAATTTATTTTTTGCATGTACCTACCATTCCTAACCCCTCATTTCACTCCATGCACAAGGATTCACTCCCTAAACCCTATGTTGCACCATTAGCGGCTAGATCATCTAAAAATTGACATGAGACCTCTTCACTTACCTATCCACCACTCCATTAATTCCATGAATCTATCCATTGCCTCCATAAATAATCTCCCTTCATTCCTAATGAATCTGAGGTAAGAAGAAGAAAAAAGAAGACTGCTACGGGGAATTGAAAAGTTTCCTATAGAAAACCTATGTGTGGCACAACAAGGCCAAAAGATGAAAAAAATATGATGAAGATGGATTCAAAATACCACCAGAGGACTCCAAGAGAGAAAGCACACCATCCAATGCACCTTAAGACCTCCATGCATCACATGAAGGAATAAAAGTGAAGAAAATGATTAAGCAGCTCACTCAAAAAAAACTGATTGTTCAGAAAAAACAAGAAAATAAAAATACAATAAAGGAAAGATCATGGCTGCAACAAGAAACTCTAGCTTCTTGTACCAGATCGTTCTGCAACACACTAGCACCAAGTAGGCTTAGGTATGCCCCTTCACCTCTTGCTATGCAGTCATAATGGCCATAATATTTTAATGTCGATTTTTAGAGGTTTAGAAGGAAAAAAGGTGGCCACTTAACTTGGCCACCTTCATAAAGTTAAACTAGAGGAAAAGTAAAAGTAAATTCCACCTAGGAAAGTCAAATCAATTCATGAGGGAGTGAATGAGTACGAAGAGGTGATTACAAGGCTAAGAAATCATTAACTGGAGTGATACCAACGGTCTCAAAGAGGAAAACTCGTATTAAGTATGAGTCAACACGCTACTCCAAATATAGTTTAAACTGAGATAAAGGTAAGGTCTGCCTCATTTTTACCATTTCGCTAATCATTACGAAGAGAAGAAAAATAAAAAGAGCAATCGAATCCATCAGGGAGAGAAATATCAAAGTCAGAGCTTGCATGCACCATCGTGCTATAGCAAACAACGAATTGCTATAGGCAACTACACAGGAAGATCAATAAGGTTACATAGGGAAACACAGAGTCACCTGTGGGTGAAATTTCTTGCTAAGGCAACCATATACCAAGAAAAAAAACCAGAGGATAGTGGCAAGTAGTTTCCACCCTCCAAAACTAAAATTTCCCCATGAAATATACTCACAGCAAATTATAATTTGGCAATTAAAAGGTAATTTTTTTTTTGAGACCATCATCTCCAAGACATCTTCACAAAACTCTCAAACACCTTACCAAATTCCTACCACAGCCATAAAAATGGGAGGGGGATTAAACAGAAGGGATCCCACTGATATTAAGAGAATTAGGCATCATCCTCAAGTCATGGAAATTTTCAGAAATAACAAATGGCTAGGTTTCTTCGAGATTTTGAAAGGTTTTGATGAAGAGATAGCTTGAGAATTTGTAGTAGCTCTACAATCACACGCAGAAGAGAGAACCACCACTTTGGTTAGGGGCCTAGCCATCCCACTATCACCTGAACTCATAAGCAGAGTCAAAACTTTCCCTTGGAGTTAAATGGGTTAAAGAGAGGATGCTAAGCAGTACAACCAAGAAAATATTCTTTCTGTTAGGAGAAGAATACATTGAAGACAAGAATGCAGTGAAGAGATAAAGCCTTTCATACCCCTGGGATGAAGTAGCCTTCCATATCATGAAATTAATTTCTTGTGAAGGTTGACTTAGTGTAGTCTATGGGTACCATTTTAGTTTATTGAATAAGCTTAGGCTTCAAGGAGAACCCCCTCTAGAGCATAGATTAAGGATCCCTCATTTCCTCTTGAACTCCATAACAGACATGAGAAAAACGGTAAGGGAAATAAAAAAGGTGAATGATGCTTTGAGAATATTAAACCTCCTTGTATCTTGGTACTCTTTCCTAGACATGGATAGGGAAGCCTTCATAGCCACCCAAATAGGAAAAACCTCTACCTCTAGTCTTAGAGAGAAGGAGGTATAAGAAGAAGAAGAGGAGGCTGAAGAGGACGTAGAAGAAGAATAAGAGGAAGCTAAAGATGAGGAAGAAAAAGAAGAAATGGAGATTGAAATAGAGAACAAAAAGACAATATAAACTGATAAATAAAAGGTTAAGGGGAAGAAGGAAGAAAATATGGAGGAAAAGAAAATATTGGACCCTATTCTAGGTAGTGATATCTCCCCTCAAGACACAAGCATGTCACTAGACATTACAGATCAGGAAGTCTCTTCTACCTTAGCCACTTTGAGAACACATGAAAAAACAGAAAGGAAGAGGCAAACACCTATGTATTTCAAGACTAGGAAGAGTCAAAGGGTGAGGCAAGGGAAACCACAGACTCCCACCAAGATCCCTATTTCCATTGGGGAATCACCAAATAAATATGATGAAATAAGGTTAGAATAAGGAAGGGTGCAAGAGGTCACCTCGCTTGTTAGGACCCCTGTTACCTACATCAGAACACACTCAGCAAGGCTGGCATCCCATACACCTCATGTAAGCCCCAAAGACCCTTAAAAGACTGAAAAAAAGAGAAAAAGAAGCAAAAGAGTGTCTTCATCAAGAAAAATAAAGTTTGTTTCTAGAAACTATATCCTTGCTATAGGAAACTCCAGCAGACCAAAATTGGATAAAAATAACTTGGTTGAGTAAGAAAATACAACCATAAATGGTAAAGAGGTCAAATAATTTTAGGAAAAGGCACACGGTGAAGGACAAGATGAAAAAGAGGGAGAATAAGATGACAAAGAGTAGCCCACCTCACTAAAATCGATCCTCAAAGATCTAGCAGTAGTTCAAAACCCTAGCACTCAACCCAATCTTAGATCCCATTACACATATATTGAAGGGGGAAGATTGATTCCTCATATGATTGTTTCAAGTAGCATATCAAAGGAGAACTTCACCAGCACTTTGAGCTTCATTTCTCACCCTTCATCGACCTTTTGTTCATCAAATCACCATCAGCCCTGTTTTCAGATTTTTCACCCTCACACTATGAGCAAACCCTATAGGTGCAAGACATGCTTGTCAAGAGGTTATGAGCTTGGCCATTGGGTTGCCCACCTTCCACTCATCGAAACACACCTTCACTCCACCTTCCCTATGCTTTTTTCACCCATTTTTTGGACTTAGATTGCCCTCAAACTGTTTCCTATAGTAATTCAGGACTCTTCTGTAGCATAACAGGAAACATGTAGCACTACAAGAAACCTGTAGCAACACTTGAAAAAACACCAATGGGCTACTAATTAAGCCTAGAAACCACCATACACCTCATCCATACCTGCAAAAGCCACCCAGACAACTTCATCATTTCACCCATGAGTTCAAGCCTTTCCTAAGCCAGCTTAGCGCTCTCTTCTCCTAGCTTGAAAACAATGCATTTACAACCATTGTTAGGTCATGATTAGTTGCATGAGTAAAAGCATGATAGATATAACATAAAGTAGACAGAGTGTGTTTAGCCATTTGGCTCAGCCATGTGATTAGGTTAGCTTCCTTTATGAAAATTCAATTTAGCAATTTACTTCATGCAAGATGCCTAGTTTGCTTCCATTTAGTATCATAGCTTAATATTTATATTTCTTTCATTGTAGAGTAGTTAGATGTGCTTCCTTGATGTATAATAGTTATTTTCTTATTGATAGAGTAATGGATTTGAATCATTTGTAGCCCTAGGTATAAATTCATAAGTGTGAGAGACTTCATTCAAAAACCATAGAAATAGCACCCTTTCATATAGCTCAGAAGAGGATGGCATGAGTAGAAGCCTCTGTTTTGTATATAGCACTATCACCTCCAAGTTTGTATGAACCCCGGGTTGATAAATTAAAGTAGGACAGCCTTTGGGAGTTGCAGCATTCTTGGTGCCATACGAGGGCTCACTAGGCACATGGGTCAATGTGGTTGCAGTTTACAGTTACAAGAGCATTGGACTTCTGTTGGTTACCGTGGTGGGCCTCCGTTGCGTTCACATCTCGGTGGTTAAATTTTTTTGTTGCGGTCATGGTTATGAATAAGGGCGTGGGGCTAGCCTCCTGCTCGTGGTCCCATATATTCCTAAGATTAATTAGAGAGGATTTATTTGGTTTTCAATGCCAAATCCATGGCCCTCAAGCATCAGAAGCTTTATTTTAGAAATACGGGCCTTTTTATCCTTCCCTCGTACTAATTCTTATGACGCAAATAATAATAATGGTTCCCATATTCCTAGTCTAAGGCCCTTTTCATGTCCATTGGTAAAGGTCTTGAGAGTTATTCCTAGTTTTCAAAATGCAGTAATGTTGTGCAAATATCAATAAAGATAAATGCCATAGTATAAATTCCTCCATTAGTCATAACCTCTAATAATGCTAAATCTTGGAAATTCGCCTCATTGTAATAGGTGGAAGCTTAGTCCAAAAAAATAATAATTGTCAAACCTTTTGAGGGGCCATGTTATCATACCTTTTTATATCTATATTAGAAAAAGTAAAAACCACATAATTTTAATTTTGAGTCTTTTAATTTTTCTCAATACATGAGAAAGGATGACCACATAAACAACAAAAACTTCAAGAATCTTATACTCTTGACACAATAAATATCACTTCATAAAAGTACTAATTAAATTTGTAACTTTTACATATTAAATAACTTATATACAACTTAATATCTTAGTTATTTATATTTAATTTTAAATTTAATACTATGTATCACTTTTTGTTTCAAATATTATCATTGACATTTAATTTTTAATTTTTAATTTTTTTTAGATTAATTCCAATTCACGCCTAAAAAAAAATCCACCCTTCACCCCATCCTCCCAAATCCCTCCTGCAAAAAATCCACCCTTCACCACAGCCTCTCAATTCCCTCCTGAAAAAAATCCACCCTTCACCCTTAGAAGACCTCAATCCGAGATTGTTCAATAGAGCCGAATTAGTAAGAGGGTAGTCCCAGTTAGTTGTGGTCTTCCAGACTTGTGAAGCAAGTATTTATGATGTAAAAGTTTCAATATTTGGGCTATTTGTAGTATTGTGGACTACTGTGGTTGCAGGGTATGCAAAAAATGGTTAGGTCGAAGAAGCATTGAAGCTATTTAACAAAATGGCTGAAAGCAATGTGGCTGCTTGGAATTCTATGATAGTTGGATATGCGTAGATAGGGTGTGTTGATTATGCCATGAAGTTGTGTGTACAAATGCCAAAGTTCCAAAATGAGATGTGGTTTCATTTACTTCTATGATTGTAGGATTTTCCCAAAATGGGAATGTTGACAAGGCCCTGGAACTCTTTGAACAAATGCTATAAAAATATTTGGTCTCATGGAACATGATGGTTGCTAAATATGTGCAAAATTGGTTAGGTGATGTGGCTTTCAATTTGTTTCAGAAAATTCCTGAACAAGATGTGGTCTCATGGAATACCATGATCACAAGTTATGCACGAAATGGATATTTTGACGAGGCTTTGAAACTCTTTCAATGGATGTTATTGAAAAATTTAAAACCCAATCTAGAAACATTCCCCAGTTTTCCACCATCTTGTGCCAATATGGAAACTCTCAAGTATGTAAAATATCTCCATCGGGATATAGTTAAAAGCGTATTTCACTTTGATGCCTTTGTTGGGAGTGCCCTAATAGACATGTATGCAAAATGTAGGAACATAGGTGATGCAAGTAAGGTAAAGTATTGATAGCTGCTAGTTTTGGGCTTTTTCAAGGCATATTTTGTTGCAGGGAATATTGCATATGGAGTTCTAACGCATCATATTTGATTTTTTAATTTATTCCAATGAGTTTTGCATGGATTATAATATACTGTAAAATATATTTTTAATGCATGCTCCCACGTACTTTATTAGTGGTGATATTTCTTCTTACCGCTTACATCTCATTTAAGTGAAAACATGTTCATTATTTGATTTTATTTTGTTATCTAGGAGTTTTTGCTAGCACTTATTTGCATGATGAATTTCGAGGTGTTATTTAGAAGAATCATGGCATTGATCCTCCTCTTCACCATCATCATCAGGTGGGTTGACTAGGCTTCTTAATGGAAGCCCTTTTTTTCAGGATAAAAAAATAGTGTTGGTCGGTTTAATTGTCGGATTAAACCTCTCAATATTAATTATCAGCCTCGGAGTCATAAATGTGAGTTGTACTACGTATTGGCTCAGCTTAATGGTCAGAGTATGAATATATTCCTTTTTAATGATAAACTAGGTACTGGAATGAAACACACCTTTGCTGGAAAATAAAAAATCTTGAAAAGGTAACCTACTTAACCAATTTCATTCACTGCAAACTCCATACTGCAATTAAACTGTAAAGAAATTCAAGGAAATCCTTGATCACATAGCATTCTTGCACTCAAATTCCACTTTTTAAATCTCCTATGATATCTTGAAAACCTTAACCTATTTTCTCCTTTCACTAACTTGAAACTAAACTTGAGATAAGCAAAAACGACACACATTATAAATTCACACCTTAAAATAGCTAGAACTATTCCTGAAAACAATCTTGATATTCAAATTAACAAAAGCCCGTTCTAACTATTGCTAGAAGAAACCATTTCACTTCATGTAAAATAACACTTAAAAATCCTATTATAAATCACATTATAAATAATCAATGAGAACCTTTAATTCAAATATTTTAATATAAGTGAAAGAAATTATTCAAAAACAAGCTCACTCTTCAAAATCATGCAACTCATAATGAAAAATAAATCAAAATCATGTAAATCAATAATGAAAACTAAATCACTGCTACCTGCACAATCAAATTAGCAATCAGACTTTCTCTTATAAAGAAATTATTATACTACGAAAATCATAAAGAATCTAGTTAAAGAGAAATCTAAAACAAGACAAATTCTAATTAAAAGAGATCTTATTATTAATTCAAGTATAAGGATGCATAAAGAAATTAAATGATAATTAAATCCTGCAAATGTTCCAAAGAAACTAATTAATGGTAACTATACTCAAACTCAAAGGATTAAAATATGTTCTAACTCCGATCGTTGAGAAATCATTGTATTCATATGCTCTCATTACATTCGATTTAACAAGAGGGATAGAGAATAATGTTATATTACAGTTCTCAAACACCGGTTATGTAATGAATAATAATTCTTTAGTAAATTAATTTGTGCAATACGAAGATGACTACATTGCTTTGAGATTGAACCACACATTCACACAGAAGCCTGAAATGTTAGAATCACACAGATGTAATTAGCCTATGTTATTGATCAAGCTTAACTCCAGAGGTGGTGGGCCCTCCCACGCCTGGAGTAAGCTGGCTTACTGTAGCTGAGGAAAGATTTAGAACATCAAAGACTGGGATATGCAATGAATCATGGAACAACGCTATTTCTCAGAACAACTCCAAGGCGATGATGTATATTGAAAACAACATTGAGAAATCAATTTATACAAATAAGAGCAATCCCTCTATCTCTGTTATGCTCCTGCAAATTAGATTTATGTTCTACATCTCCCTTACATCTTCTCTACAACTTCGACTTCGATGCCTATTCTACATCTCAGAATTGGACTTCACATTGAGAAACATTGTCCCTCTACATCTGAGAAATTCCTCTGTCTCACTGACGGACTAACTCCATCTGTGCCCTGTCTAATTGATGGATGAACTCCCCTTTTTTTAGTGTGCAGCTTCTACTTTATAGTAGCAACGTTGCTCTAATTAAATGCTGATAGTTACTGATAATACAAATTTATGAGATTTTTTTAATACAAATTAAACAAAATCAAAACAATGAGATGTGACTCCCAATTTCGGTTTGAGGTGGTGTGATCAGGCTTCTAGAAGAATGTGACCTCACGCACTGCTGGCAGAGACATCACACAACTGGATGGGGCATCGCAAAGTTGGAAAGCTCCAATCTGTCATCGTCATCCTTTCCTTGATCTCAACATCCCAATCATATGTTGGCAAGAAGCTATTGAAAATTTCACTTGGTGGATACCTTTCTGTAGTCTCATAAGGAATAAGACACAAGAGCTTCTTTGGGAATAGAAGAGATCAAAATGGAATGCCATTGTCCCCTGGCTTTCTCCCAACACTCCTCAGTGCTAACTCTACTAAAAAAAACTTGTGTCTTTAACAAACCGGCTGCATCGTTCGAATCCAACAATTCATCTTGAGACAAACCCAGAGAAGAATCTTCACACACCTTATCTTTTTCAAGTTTGGTCTATATTTGTTTCTTCGCTTTTACATTACCTCTGATTTTATTGAATGTTTTCTTGCACAAACCTACGACAACTTCGCAAATTCCAGAATGACCAAATGGACCAAAGCACATGGACTACAAATAACGACAGCACATACAGTGGTACTATCATAGCCTACCTCACCACAACCATGACACTAATGTGCCTTCACAAGAAAAGTCTAGTTACAACCGCTCCTAGCTTTCCAACTCAATTCCTCCTGATAAATATTGTCAAAATGTTCTTAAGAGGCCAATGTCCTTACATATTCGCAATAAAGGATTATGAAACCCCTTAACTGAAAGACTGCACGCTGATATCAATCATTAAATCAAGGAATATATAAATTCTATTTGGGGTTTCACGAATCTCAAAACCATTGAATTGAAAGACTGGACACCCAATAATTGTTGCACTTGGAAAATATATGCCTGCTCAAGATCTCCTACAATAGGAGGAAGTGTCCCATCATAATCCAAAAAGACTACAATATGCTTTCCTTTGGCTGATGCTAAAAACCTTATCAAACATTCTTAAAGTTGAAGGACGATCCACCATCCATGAACCATAGGCTTTGTTTTTTCATGTCTATATCAAGTTCAACATAGTTAAATCGACTAGCCAATATACGTTTTGAAGCTTTCATAGCATTAACCCAGTTTTCATTTTGAATATTGTTTGGAAATATTTTTTTCAAATAAACTGATGTTGAACTGGAAGAATGTGACAACGTTGATGCTGAAAATGAGACTGTAGGTGTAGCAGGGGACAAAGGACATAAGCTTAACCCCAATTTCGCCAAGGATAGAGAATATGCCACCAAGAAGACATCTATTAATAATGATATTATTACAAAAAATACTTATTCAATCTAGTTAATAAAATAATTTATAATTTAAATCTAAATGCCTCTACTCATCAACTTAATAATATAAAATGGATTAAAACACTAGGTACAAGCATGTATTTATCTGATAAAAAACCATAAAAATTTGGACAAAGATGCAGCTCAACATCCCCCCACGCTAAACTTCTTGCACGTCCTCATGCAAGCCAAAACTATAAGATTATGAAATAAGGTAGGGAAAATGTAAGAAATGAGTTTAGCAAGGATGAAGATTCGTCATGTATGGAATGCCTTCATTAGCCTACAACATAAATATTACAATGCCAACGAAAACCATGTTACAGTTCTCATGGAAGTATCAGTTGCAGGAATGTAACAGGATTAGGTACAATAAGTAGACATTATAGAAAAGAGTATGGCACTTGCCTGTTACCTTGTCAAAAATGAATTCCCTGTTTTTTTTTCTACATGAAGTCTTATGATGAAAATCAAATTTTGTTGAAAAAGTGTAGTTTCAAAAGGAATAACAAAATATTCCTGCACCTATTATAACAATCTCGTACCTAGGTCATTCAGCACATATTTAGAGGAAACTACAATCAATATGCATTGTTGGCAACCAACACCTTGTGACTAGTCATTAAGTAAATCATGACTCTGAATACCATGAAAATTAAAGTGAGTTATGATGCCAATCAGAAACCTCTTTATTGAGCACTCTAAATGATGTTGTTGTTTGGATTCAAAAACTAAATTTCCTCTTAATCTAGTACAAAGGATAACCTTCCGTAAGGGTACCACATGATTAAAGATTCTTTATTTTTTGAAAGCTAGAACTCAAAGCACCATGTTCAATCGTATTAAAACCATTTTTCAAGAAGAATGATGATTTTAAGGGAAAGAGAAGGATAACGAAGCAAATCATAGTATGTAGTTAACTTTAATACCACAGACATGGCCTTGCTTCCTGCAGGTGTTCGTAACCTCGATAGGGATGTCTTTTAACCTAGTGAAATTTTAGTATCCCACTTACTAGATACTGACTCAGATTTAGCTTATTTGCCTCTTTAGATTAAGGCCACTATCCTGGCTTGGTAACCAGATGATGTCAGTGCCACTCACAAGAAGTAACATGAATGAACAGGTCAGCTCGTGATGAGACCTCCTGTCTTCCAGCTTTTTGGATGAAAGCCATTACTTTGGCTTGGTGACCAGTAGCAGTAATGTCATGCATGCTAGGTCTCATGATTGTGGTAGGTCATCTCATCACGAGACCTCCTATCCTTCCCTAAGACTTTCTAAGCTCTGGTTATGATTAACCTTAAAGGTTACAATATAAGTGGGGAGACAAATCTACTCCTTAAGAGTATAGGAAGGCGTGAAAAGTTTTTAATGAAGAATCATTGCTGGCTAATTCCTCTACCCTAAGGACTTATTAAAGATATCCTAGAAAATGATTGAAAGATTCCTTGAGTTAAGAATGCTATTGTTCTCAGGGATAGCTCATTATGATCTTAACAAGAGCGGTCCACCATATGGGTTTTCCAATATTACCTTCTAATGGAAAATGAAAATATATATCCGAGAAGACAACTTATTAGAGTGATTAATCATGGTTACTTTTGCAAAATCATAAGGTATTAGAGTGAATTGTACTCAACATTATTCATCAAAAATGCGTGTGTTAACAACTAATGTGGACCAAAAGTAGTTTTAACAACCATGATTTAAAATTCAAAACCATAATATCATTATAAATTCTTTATTCATTTATTCTCCTACCCTACTTTACCCTAAGAGGCAAAAGACTCCCTTTTAAGTATAGGAGTACTTCCAATAAAGCCATGTGCGTAAAAAAATGTTGATTATACTCACACTTATTTTTAAATAATATAATTCAAGACATACGAAAGCATGACAAACCGGTTTCTTCAATTGATATGGTACCAAGAGTTTCCAAATGTTGAGAAAATAAGATGGCTTGATGACTGCTCAAAACCATGATTCAATGGAATCCACATATTTATGATTTTCAAACTGATGCAAATCTTCAACAATTTGATAGTCACTCTTCTGGAGGCATAAATAATCTGGTGAAAGAGAAAAGATAAATCCCTCATGTTCAGGCTCAAATATTTTCTTTTAAAATTGACAAGAATGCTTAAGAGTGATTCTAGGGTTTTGATTTTTGACAACATTTTCAGAACATGTTCCAATGAAAGATTTATCCTCTGGTGGTATTTGAATTACACCTTCCCCGAGTGAATGTTTTGTAGTAATGGCGGGAGTTTCCAAATTCATTCCCTTTCCTAACATGGAAGATGTAGAATTATGTTCAATAGGGGAAACAATAGAAAGAATAGGTGGTTCAAACTGTTGCACAACCTGATGGTTTAGGTTAGGGTTTAAGATGTGGTTTGGGCTAGGGTTTTGGTTAATGCTTGGAATAAGATTTGGGTTTGGATTGGGATTAGGCTTTGGACTAGGGTTAGGTCTAGGTTGTAAGTTAGGGTTTGGGTTTCAATGAGGGCTAGGTTTAGGGTTTGGAATAAGGTTAGGTCTAGGGTATGGATTAGGGTTGGGGTATGGATGAGGGTTATGGTTTTTTCATTGCAAATAAATTGTGGTTGTTATTGGTGCTCATATGATTGAATTTGCATGAGATATTTCCCTAGAGAAGGATCAAAAAAATTCTTGAGGCGATGGAGAAATATGGCTTCAGGATGAGGGCCAACCAAGGGCCACTGCGGCCATGAAGTAGGATATTAAATTGGAGGAGGATCAGAAGTTTGTCATGAAACTGCAAGATTGTAAACATGTTGAGGAACTTGCTTATGAAAATAAGCATTACTCCAAGTATCACACGGTGTTGGGTTTTGAGTTATACCAGGTGGTTGATTTGATTTGTTACTTGATTCCCTTAGTACCTTTCATAATTGTGGCAGTGATGGGTAATGTTCAGTTGCATGACCATCCTCACAAATTTCACAAACTTTTAGATCGCTACGTGGACACTTTCCAAGGCAGTGTTTCTTTTGACAATTGGTGCAAAGGATAAGCAGTGGTTCTTCATGCTTATCTTGTTCCTGCAAATCACCCAATTCTGAAATTAAAAATGTAATAATATTGGATTTATGTTCAAGCAAGGTGTTAAATTCTTCTCCTGTTAATTCCTCATTGGATGAGTTTTTTTGTTTCTGAGCAGCATCAAATCTCCTCGTTGAATGATTCCTCAAAATACCATTTTCTTGTTCTCAACAAGCCAACTGTTATATTCTGTCATCACATGGATTAGTACACAAGGGTTCTTACAGCACCCCAAAAATGATATAACGTTGGAATCTGAAGATCAATTTAAAATATTTTGGATCAAATAAAAATAACCACACTTGCATGAAAGGAAAATGTCGAATCAAAGTACTTTTTAATCTATTAAAAACAAGGCCATTTGGAAATTAAATGTCTAAATCCTGCTTCTACAAGAAAGGAAATAAAAGTTCAAGTGATAAGCAAGATGGCCAGACTTTGGAGAAACCCCACAAAAGTGGATGCGTGGCTCTTCACTCATGTCTTACCATATACTCTTTGCCCTCTGACGTCTTGTAATATCCTTGAAGCTTTGTAAAAAAAAAAATTACGTGAGCCGAAATACAACTCCCTGGCAACGATGCCAAAATGTCGGTCAGTTTAATAGTTAGATTAAACCTCTCAATATTAATTATAAATCCGGGAGTCGTAAACGTGAGTTGTACTTTTTACTGGCTCAAGATAATGGTTAGAGTATGAATATATTCGTTTGTAATGATAAACTAGGTACTGGAATGAAACACACCTTTGCTGGCAAATAAACAATCTCGAAAAGGGAACCTACTTAACCAATTTCATTCACTGCAAACTCCATACTGCAATTAAACTGTAAATAAATTCAAGTAAATCCTCAATCACATAGCATTCTCGCACTCAAATTCTACTTTATAAATCTCCTATGATATCTTGAAAACCTTAACCTATTTGCTCCTTTCACTAACTTGAAACTAACACTTGAAACTAAACTTGAGATAAGAAAAAAGGACACACATTATAAATTAACACCTTAAACTAATAAGAACTATCCCTGAAAACAAATTTGATATTCAAATTAACAAAAGCGAGTTTTAACTATTTCTAGAAGAAACCATTTCACTTCATGTAGAATAACACTTAAAAATCCTATTAAAAATCACATTACAAATAATCAATGAGAACCTTTAACTCAAAGATTTTAATCTAAGTGAAAGAAATTATTCAAAAACAGGTTGACTCTTCGAAAGCATGCAACTCATAATTAAAAATAAATCAAAATCATGTAAATCAATAACGAAAACTAAATCACTGCTACCTGCGAAATCAAATCAACAATCAGACTTGCTCTTATAAAGAAATTATTATACTACGAAAACAAGAAAGAATCTAGTTAAAACCAAAACTAAAACAAGACAAATTCTAATTAAAAGAGATCTAATTATTAAGTCAAGTCCGAGGATGCATAAACAAATTAAATGATAATTAAATCCTGCAAATGTTCCAAAGAAACTAATTAATGGAAACTATAGTCAAAGTCAAAGCATTAAAATATGATATAGCTCCGATCACTAAGAAATCATTGTATTCATATGCTCTCATTACATTTGATTTGACAAGAGGGATAGAGCATAACATTATATTACAGTTCTCAAACACTGGTTATGTAATCAATAATAATTCTTTAGTCAATTAATTTCTGCAATATGAAGATGACTGAAATTCATTGAGATTGAACCACACATTCACACAGAATCGTGAAATGTAAAATCACACTCATCTAATTAGCCTATATTATTGATCAAGCTTAACTCTAGAGGTGGTGGGCCACGCCAAAATTTTGGGTGGTTTAATTGTCGGATTAAACCTCTCAATATTAATTATTAATCTGGGAGTCATAAATGTGAGTTGTACTCCGTATTGGCTTAGATTAATGGTCAGAGTATGAATATATTCCTTTGTAATGATAAACTAGGTACTAGAATGAAACACACGTTTCCTGGCAAATAAACAATCTTGAAAAGGGAACCTACTTAACCAATTTCATTCACTGCAAACTCCATACTGCAATTAAACTATAAAGAAATTCAAGGCAATCCTCAATCACATAGAATTCTCACACTCAAGTTATACTTTTTAAATCTCCTATGATATCTTGAAAACCTTAACCTATTTTCTCCTTTCACTAACTTGAAACTAACACTTGAAACTAAACTTGAGATAAGCAAAAAGGACACACATTATAAATTCACACCTTAAACTAACTAGAACTATTCCTAAAAACAAACTCGATATTCAAATTAACAAAAGCCAGTTCTAACTATTGCTAGAAGAAACCATTTCACTTCATGTAAAATAACACTTAAAAATCCTATTAAAAATCACATTACAGATAACCAATGAGAACCTTTAATTCAAATATTTTAATATAAGTGAAAGAAATTATTGAAAAACAAGCTCACTCTTCGAAAGCATGCAACTCATAATGAGAAATAAATCAAAATCATGTAAATCAATAATGAAAACTAAATCACTAATACCTGCAAAATCAAATTAGCAATCATTCTTTCTCTTATAAAGAAATTACTATACTATGAAAACAAGAAATAATATAGTTAAAAAGAAATCTAAAACAAGAAAAATTCTAATTAAAACACATCTAATTATTAATTCAAGTCCCAGGATGCATAAACAAATTCAATGATAATTAAATCCTGCAAATGTTCCAAAGAAACTAATTAATGGAAACTATGTACTCAAACTCAAAGCATTAAAATATGTTCTAACTCCGATCACTAAGAAATCATTGTAGTCATATGCTCTCATTACATTCGATTTAACAAGAGGGATAGAGAATAACTTTATATTATAGTTCTCAAACACCGGTTATGTAATGAATAATAATTCTTAAGTCAATTAATTTGCGCAATACAAAGATGACAGAAATGCTTTGAGATTGAACCACACATTCACACGGAAACCTGAAATGTTAGAATCAGACACATGTAATTAGCCTATGTTATTGATCAAGCTTAACTCCAGATGTGGTGGGCCCTCCCACGCCTGGAGTAAGCTGGCTTACTGCTGCTGAGGAAATATTTAGAACATCAAAGACCCAGATACTCAATGAATCATGGAACAACACTACTGCATAAAACAACTCGAAGGCAATGATGTATATTGAAAACAACATTGAGAAATCAATTTAACCAAATCATAGAAATCCCTCTATCTCTATTACACTCCTACAAATTAGATGCCAGTTCTACATCTCCCTTACATCTTCTCTGCAACTTCGAATTCGATGCCTATTCTTCGTCTCAGAATTCGACTTCACATTGAGAAATGCTGCCCCTCTACATATAAGAAATTCCTCTATCTCATGGATGGACTAACTCCATCTCCACCCTTTCTAATTGATGGATGAAATCCCCATTTCTTAGTGCATAGCTTCTGCTTTATAGTAGCAATTTTGCTGTAATTAAAATTTGATAGTTACAGATAATACAAATTTAGGAGATTCGTTTAATACAAATTAAACAAAATCAAAACAATGAGATGTGACTACCAATTTCAGTTTGAGCTGGTGCGATCTGGCTTCTAGAAGAATGTGACCTCATGCACTGCTGGAAGAGGTATCACATAGCTGGATGGGGCATCACACATTTGGAAAGCTCATATCCATCATCATCATCCTTTCCTCTATCTCAACATCCCAATCGTGTTTGTCATGAAGAAATTTAAAATTTGACTTGGTGGATACCCTTCTGCGGTCTCTTAGGGAATAAGACGCAAGAGCTTCTTTGGGAATAGAAGAGACGAGAATGGAATTCCATTGTCCCTTGAATTTCTCCCAACACTCCTCAGTGCTAACTCTACTAACAAAAACTTGCGTCTTTAACAAACCAACTGCATCATTCAAATCCAACAATTCATCTTGAGGTAAACCCAAAGAAGAATCTTCACACACCTTATCATTGTCAAGTTTGGTCTGTATTTGTTTCTTCTCTTTTACCTTACCTCTGATTTTCTTGAATGTTTTATTGCACAAACCTGCGGTAACTTCACAAAGGCCAAAACGACCAAATGGACCAAAGCACATGGATAACAAATAGCGGTAGTGCATATGGCGGTACTATCACCGGCTACCTCACGACAACCATGACATTGATGTGCCTTCATAAGAAAAGGCTGCTTACGACCACTCCTAGCTTTCCAACTCAATTCTTGCTTAGAAATATTGTCAAAATGTTCTTAAGAGGCCAATGTGCATACAGATTCGCATTAAATAATTCCGAAACCCCTTAATTGAAAGACTGCATGCTGATATCAATCATTAAATCAAGGAATATATAACTTCTATTCGAGGTTTCACGAATCTCAAAACCACTGAATTGAAAGACTGTAGGCCTGATAATTGTTGCAGTTGGAAAATATTTTGCAACTTCACACACTATGGAATGCATCATATTAGACATATATCCCTTCTCAGGATCTCCTACAATAGGAGGAAGTTTCCCATCATAATCCAGAAAGACTACAATATGCTTTCCTTTGGCTGATGCTAGAAATCCCATCAAACATTCTTAAAGTTGAAGGACGATCCACCATCAATGAACCATAGGCTTTGTTTTTTCATGTCTAGATAAAGTTCAACATAGTTAAATCAACTAGCCAATATAAGTTCTGAAGCTTTCATAGCATTAACCCAGTTGTCATTCTCAATATTGTTTGGAAATATTTTTGTCAAATAAACTAATGTTGAATTGGAAGAATGTGACAATGTTGATGCAGAAAATGAGACTGCAGGTGTAGCAGGGGACAAAGGACATAATCTTAACCTCAACTTTTCCAAGGATAGAGAATCTGCCACCAAGAATAAATCTATTAATAACAATATTATTGCACAAAGAACTTATTCAATCTAGTTAATAAAAGAATTTATAATTTAATTGTAAATTCCTCTATTCATCTATTTAATAATATAAAATGGATTAAAACACTGGGTAAAATCATGTATTTATCTGATAAAAAACCATAAAAATTTGGACAAAGATGCAGCTCAACATCCCCCCACGCTAAACTTCTTGCAATTCCTTGTGCAAGCCAAAACTATAAGAGGATAAAATAAGGCAGGGAAAATGTTAGCAATGATTTTAGCAAGTGAGGATGAAGATTCCTGATGTGTGGAATGCCTTCATTATCTTGCAACATAAATATTACAATGCCAACCAAAACCACGTTACAGTTCTCATGAAAGTATCAGTTGTAGGAATGTAACATGATCAGGTACAACAATTAGACATTATATAAAAAGAGTATCACACATGCTTGTTACCTTGTCCCAAATGAATTCCCTGTTTTGTTTCTTCCCAAATTCTTATGATGAAAATAAAATTTTGTTGAAAAAGTGCAGTTTCAAAAGGAATAACACAATATTCTTGCACCTATTATAACAATCTCGTACCTAGCTCATTCATCACACATTTAGAGACAACTACAGTCAATATCCATTCTTGGCAACCAACACCTTATGAGTAGTCATCATTAAGTAATTCATCACTCTGAATACCATGAAAGTTAAAGTGAGTTATGATACCAATCAGCAACCTCTTTATCAAGCACTCTAAATTACATTTTTATCTGGATTCAAAAACTGAATTTCCTCTTAATCTAGTAAAAATAATAACCTTCCCTAAGGGTACCATATCATTAAATATTCTTCAATTTTTGAAACATAGAACTCAAAGCACCATGTTCAATCACCTTAAAACCAATGTTCAAGAAAAAGGATGATTTTAGGGAAAGAGAAGGATAACCAAGCAAATCATAGTATGTAGTTAACTTTAATACCATAGACATGGCCCTGCTGCCCGCAGGTGTCCATAACCTCAACAGGGATGTCTTTTAACCTAACGAAATTTCAGTATCCCACTTACTAGATATAGATTCAGAGTTAGCTTATTTTCCTCTTTAGATGAAGGCCACTGTCTTGACTTGGTAATGAGCTGATGGAAGTGCTACTCACAAGAAGTAACATGAATAAACTGGTCAGCTTGTGATGAGACCTCCTATCTTCCAGATTTACTCTGGCTTGGTGACCAGTATCAGTAATGTCATGCATTGTAGGTCTCATGATTGTGGTAGGTCAGCTCATCGCGAGACCTCCTATCCTTCCCTAAGACTTTCTAAGCTCTAGTTATGACTAAACTTAAAGGTTACTTAATAAGTGGGGAGACAGGTATACTCCTTGATAATACATGATCGCATGAAAATATTTTAATGTCTAATTATTGCTGGCTAATTCCTCTACCCTAAGGACTTATTAAAGATATCACAGACAATGAATGAAAGATTCTTTGAGTTAAGAATGCTAGTTCTCTCATGGATAACTCATTATGATCATAACAAGAGTGGTCCACCATAGGGGTTTTCTAATAGTACCTTCTAAGGGAAAATGAAAATATATATCCGAGACAAAAACTTATTAGAGTGATTAATCATGGTTACTTTTGCAATATCATAAGGTATTAGAGTGAATTGTACTCAACAAGTTTTGTCACAAATGCATGTGTTAACAACTAATGTGGATTAAAAGTATTTTTAAAAACCATGATTTAAAATTCAAAACCCTAATATCATTATAAATGCCTTATTCATTTATTCTCCTACCCTACTTTACCCTAAGAGGCGAAAGACTTCTGTTTAAGTATATGATTACTTCCAATGAAACCATGTGCATAACAAAATGTTGATTATCCTCACACTTATTTTTAAATAATAGACTTCAAGAAATAGGAAAGCATGAGAAACCAGTTGCTTCAATTGATATGGTACCAAGATTTTTTGAATGCTAAGAAAAGAAGATATTTGATGACTGCTCGAAACCATGATTCAATGGAATCCACATATTTATGATTTTCAAACTGATGAAAATATTCAACAATTTGATAGTCACTCTCTTGGAGGCACAAAGAATATGGTGAAAAAGAAAAGATAAATCCCGCAAGTTTAGGCTTAAATGTTTTCTTTTCAAATTGACAAGAATGGTTAAGAGAGATTATAGGGTTTTGAGTTTTAACAACATTTTTAGAACATGTCTGAATGAAAGATTTATCCTCTGGTGGTCTTTGTATTACACCTTCCTGGGGTGAATTTTCTATAGTAATGGGGGAAGTTTCCAAATTCATTCCCTTTCCTAACATGGAAGATGTAGCATTATGTTCAATAGGGGAATCAATAGAAAGAATAGGTGGTTCAAACTATTGCACAAACTGATGGTTTAGATTAGGGTTTAAGATGTGGTCTGGGCTAGGGTTTTGGTTAATGTTTAGAATAATATTTGGATTTGGATTGCGATTAGGCTTTGGACTAGGGTTAGTTCTAGGTTGTGAGTTAAGGTTTGGTTCTGAATGAGGGCTAGGTTTAGGGTTTGGAATAAGGTTAGGTCTATGGTATGGATTAGGGTTAGGGTGTGGATGAGGTTTAGGGTAAGGTTGCACATGCGGTTGCGACCATGGAGGCGGGTAACTTAATGGTGCATTGGAAATAAATTATGGTTGTTGTTGGTGCTCATATGATTGAATTTTCATGGGATATTTACCTAGAGAGAAGGATCTAAAGAATTCTTGAGGCCATGGAGGTATCTTTCTCGAGGATGAGGGCCAAGGTGAGGGCCACTACGGCCATGAAGTAGAATATTAAATTGGAGGAGGATCAGAAGTTTTCCATGAAACTGTAGGATTATAAGCATGTTGAGGAACCTACTTAGGAAAATAAACATTACTCCAAGTATCACATGGTGTTGAGTTTTGAGTTATACCTAGTGGTTTATTTGATTCCTTACTTGATTCCATGAGTAGCTTTCGTATTTCAAGGATGGTGTGCGACGCCTATGTTATTGATCAATCTTAACTCTAGAGGTGGTGGGTGACGCCAAAATGTTGGGCGGTTTAATTGTTGGACTAAAATTATCAATATTAATTATCAATCCGGGAGTCGTAAATGTGAGTTGTACTGCGTATTGGCTCAGCATAATGGTTATAGTATGGATATATTCCTTTGTAATGATAAAATAGGTACTGGCATGAAACACACCTTTGCTAGAAAATAAGCAATCTTGAAAAGGGAACCTACTTAACCAATTTAATTCACTGCAAACTCCATACTGCAATTAAACTTTAAAGAAATTCAAGGCAATACTCAATCACATAACATTCTCGCACTCAAATTATACTTTTTAAATCTCCTATGATATCTTGAAAACCTTAACCTATTTTCTCCTTTCACTAACTTGAAATTAACACTTCAAACTAAACTTGAGATAAGAAAAAAGGACAGACATTATAAATTCAGACCTTAAACTAACTAGAAATATTCCTGAAAACAAACGTGATATTCAAATTAACAAAATCCAATTCTAACTATTGCTAGAAAAAGCCATTTCACTTCATGTAAAATAACACTTAAAAATCCTATTAAATATCACATTACAAATAATCAATGAGAACCTTTAATTCAAAGATTTTAATCTAAGTGAAACAAGTTATTAAAAAACAAGCTCACTCTTCGGAAGAATGCAACTCATAATGAAAAATAAATCAAAATCATGTAAATCAATAATGAAAACTAAATCACTACTACGTGCATAATCAAATGAGCAATCAAACTTTCTCTTATAAAAAAATTATTATACTACGAAAAAAAGAAAGAATGTAGTTAAAAAGAAATCTAAAACAAGACAAATTATAATTAAAAGAGATCTAATTATTAAGTCAAGTCCCAAGATGCATAAACAGATTAAATGATAATTAAATCCTGCAAATGTTCCAAAGAAACTAATTAATGGAAACTATACTCAAACTCAAAGCATTAAAATATCTTCTAACTCCTATCATTGAGAAATCGTTGTATTCATATGCTCTCATTACATTCGATTTAACAAGATGGATAGAGCATAACATTATATTACAGTTCTCAAACATCGGTTATGTAATGAATAATAATTCTTTAGTCAATTAATTTGCGCAATACGAAGATGACTGAAATACTTTGAGATTGAACCACACATTCACACAGAAACCTGAAATGTTAGAATCACACACATGTAATTAGCCTATTTTAATGATCAAGCTTAACTCTAGAGGTGGTGGGCCTTCCCACGCCTGGAGTAAGATGGCTTACTGCAGCTGAGGAAAGATTTAGAACATCAAAGACTGGGATACACAATGAATCATGGAACAAATCTACTTCTCAAACAACTCGAAGGTGATGATGTATATTGGAAACAACATTGAGAAATTGATTTATACAAATCATAGAAATTCGTATATCTCTATTACGCTTCTGCAAATTAGATGTTGGTTCTACATCTCCCTTACATCTTCTTTGCAACTTCGAATTCTATGCCTATTATACATCTCATAATTTGACTTCACATTGGGAAATGTTGCCCCTCTACATGTGATAAATTCCTCTTTCTCATTAACGGGCTAACTCCATCTGCACCATGTCTAATTGATGGATGAAATCCCCTTTTCTTAGTGCGCAGCTTCTGCTTTATAGCAGTAACATTTCTCTAATTAAAATTCGATAGTTATAGATAATACAAATTTAGGAGATTTTTTTAATACAAATTAAACAAAATAAAAACAATGAGATGTGACACCCAATTTTGGTTTGAGCTGGTGCGATCCAGCTTCTAGAAGAATGTGACCTCACACACTACTGGCAGAGGCATCACACAGCTAGATGGGGCATCACATAGTTGGAAAACTCCAATCTGTTGTCATATTGAATTGGAGGAGGATCAAAAGTTTTCCATGAAACTACAAGATTATAAACATGTTGAGGAACCTGCTCAAGAAAATAAGCATTACTCCAAGTATCACACAATGTTGGGTTTTGATTTATACCTGGTGGTTGATTTGATTTTTTACTTAATTCCCTGAGTACCTTTCGTAATTGTGGTAGTAATGGGAAATGTTGGATTGCATGACCATCCTCACAAATTTTGCAAACTTTTAGATAGCTAAGTGGACACTTTCCAAGGCAGTGTTTCTTTTGATAGTTGGTGCAAAGAATAAGCAGTGGTTCTTCATCCTTATCTTGCTCCTGGAAATCACCCAATTCCAAAATCAAATATTTAATAATATTGAATTTATGTTCAAGAAAGGTGTTCAATTCTTCTCCTCTTAATTCCTCATTGGATGAGTTGTCTGTTTCTGTAGTAGCATGAAAGCTCCTCATTGAATGATTCCTCAACAAGCCAACTGGTATATTCTATCATCACATGGATTAGTACACAAGGGTTCTTACAACACCCCAAAAATCATATAACGTTGGAATCTGAAGATGGATTTAAAAGCTTTTGGATCAAATAAAACTCATCACGTTCTTACAACACCCCAAAAATCATATAACGTTGGAATATGAAGATGGATTTAAAAGCTTTTGGATCAAATAAAACTCATCACACTTGCGTGAAAGGAAAATGTCGAATCGAAGTACTATTTAATATATTAAAAACAAGGCAATTTGGAAATTAAATGTCTAAATCCTGCTTCTACAAGAAAGGAAATAAAATTTCAAGAGATAAGCAAGATGGCTAGACTTTCAAGCAACCCAACAAAAGTGGATGCGTGGCTCTTCGCTCACGTCTTACCGTACACTCTCAAACCTCTGATGTCTTGCAATATACTTGAAACTCTGTTAAAAGAATTTTACGTCAGCCAAAATACAACTCCTCGGCAACGACACCAAAATTTTGGTTGGTTTGATTGTCGGATTAAACCTCTCAATATTAATTATCAATCTGAGAGTCATAAACGTGAGTTGTACTGCGTATTGGCTCAGCTTAATGGTCAGAGTATCAATATATTCCTTTGTAATGATAAAATAGGTACTGGAATGAAACACGACTTTGCTGGAAAATAAACAATCTTGAGAAGGGAACCTACTTAACCAATTTCATTCACTGCAAAATCTATACTACAATTAAACTATAAATAAATTCAAGGCAATCCTCAATCACATAGCATTCTCGCACTCAATTTCTACTTTTTAAATCTCCTATGATATCTTGAAAACCTTAATCTATTTTCTCGTTTCACTAACTTGAAACTAACACTTGAAAATAAACTTGAGATAAGAAAAAAGGACACACATTATAAATTGACACCTTAAACTCACTAGAAATATTCCTGAAGGAAAAATCGATATTCAAATTAACAAAATCTAGTTCTAACTATTGCTAGAAGAAACCATTTCAGTTCATGTAAAATAACACTTAAAAATCCTATTATAAATCACATTATAAATAATCAATGAGAACCTTTAATTCAAAGATTTTAATCTAACTGAAAGAAATTATTCCAAAAAAAGCTCACTCTTCAAAAGAATGAAACCCATAATGAAAAAAAAATCAAAATAATGTAAATCAATAATGAAAACTAAATCAATGCTACCTGCACAATCAAATCAACAATCGGACTTGCTCTTATAAAGAAATTATTATACTATGAAAACAAGAAAGAATCTGGTTAAAAAGAAATCTAAAACAAGAAAAATTGTAATTTAAAGAGATCTAATTATTAAGTCTAGTCCGAGGATGCATAAACAAATTAAATGATAATTAAATCCTACAAATGTTCCAAAGAAACTAATTAATGGAAACTATATTGTAACTCAAAGCATTAAAATATGTTCTAACTCCGATCACTGAGAAGTCATTGTATTCATATGCTCTCATTACATTCAATTTAATAAGAGGGATATAGCATAATGTTATATTACAGTTCTCAAACATCGGTTATGTAATGAATAATAATTATTTAGTCAATTAATTTGCGCAATATGAAGATGACTAAAATCCTTTGATATTGAACCACACATTGACACAGAAACATGAAATGTTAAAATCCCACACACCTAATTAGCCTATGTTATTGATCAAGCTTAACTCTAGAGGTGGTGGGCCAAGCCAAAATGTTGGGCAGTTTAATATTTGGATTAAACCTCTCAACATTAATTATCAATCCGAGAGTCCTAAATGCGAGTTGTAGTGCGTATTGGCTCAGCTTAATGGTCAGAGTATGAATATATTCCTTTGTAATGATAAACTAGGTACTGAAATGAAACACACCTTTGTTGGCAAATAAACAATCTGGAAAAGGGAACCTACTTAACCAATTTCATTCACTGGAAACTCCATACTGCAATTAAACTGTAAAGAAATTAAAGCATGTAAAATTTTAGGGGCTAATTTTCCATGGTTTTTCCAAAAAAACGATTCGCCAATTTCCATTTTTTTATAAAAATGATTCGGCCAAATTTTACAATATAAAATTATTTTACCTTAAAAATCGCCAACATTATATAGACAATATATATAAACTTCACCAATTTATAATTTTCTCCAATTTTTTAAACTTCAAAATAATTTTCCATCCTTAAAATTTTCCCTAAATTCAAGGCAATCCTAAATCACATGGCATTCTCGCAATCAAATTATACTTTTTAAATCTCCTATGATATATTGAAAACCTTAACCTATTTTCTCATTTCACTAACTTGAAACTAACACTTGAAACTAAACGTGAGATGAGCAAAAATGACACACATTATAAATTCACACCTTAAACTAACTAGAACTATTCCTGAAAACAAACTCGATATTCAAATTAACAAAATCCAGTTCTAACTATTGCTAGAAGAAACCATTTCGCTTCATGTAAAATAACACTTAAAAATCCTATTACAAATCACATTACAAATAGTCAATGAGAACCTTTAATTCAAAGATTTTAATCTAAGTGAAAGAAATTATTCAAAAGCAAACTCACTCTTCGAAAGCATGCAACTCATAATGAAAAATAAATCAAAATCATGTAAATCAATAATGCAAACTAAATCACCTCTACCTGAACAATCAAATCAACAATCAGATTTTCTCTTATAAAGAAATTATTATACTACGAAAACAAGAAAGAATCTAGTTAACAAGAAATCTAAAACAAGACAAATTCTAATTAAAAGAGATCTAATTATTAAGTCAAGTCCCAGGATGCATAAACAAATTAAATGATAATTAAATCCTGCAAATGTTCCAAAGAAACTAATTAATAGTAACTATACTCAAACTTAAAGCATTAAAATATGTTCTAACTCCTATTACTGAGAAATCATTGTATTTATATGCTCTCATTACATTCGATTTAACAAGAGGGATAGTGCATAACGTTATATTTCAGTTCTCAAACACCAATTATGTAATGAATAATAATTATTTACTAAATTAATTAGCGCAATACGAAGATGACTGAAATTCTTTGAGATTGAACCACACATTCACACAGAAACCTGAAATGTTAGAATCGCACACATGTAATTAGCCTATGTTATTGATCAAGCTTAAATCCAAAGGTGGTGGGCCCTTCGACACCTGGAGTAAGCTGGCTTACTACAACTGAGGAAAGATTTAGAACATCAAAAACTGGGATACGCAATGAATCATGGAACAATGCTACTGCTCAGAATAGCTCGAAGGTGACGATATATATTGAAAAAACATTGAGAAACTGATTTATACAAATTAGAGCAATCCCTCGATCTCTATTATGCTCCGGAAAATTAGATGTCGGTTCTACATCTCCCTTACATCTTCTTTGTAACTTCGACTTCGATGCCTATTCTACATCTCAAAATTAGACTTCAGATTGAGAAATGTTGCCCCTCTACATATGAGAAATTCCACTACCTCATTGACGGACTAAATCCATTTGTGCCCTGTCTAATTGATGGACGAACTCCCCTTTTCTTAGTTCGCAACTTCTTCTTTATACTAGCAATGTTGCTCTAATTAAATGTTAATAGTTACCGATAATACAAATTTAGGAGATTTGTTTAATACAAATTAAACAAAATTAAAACAATGAGATGTGACTCCCAATTTTGGTTTGAGCTGGTGCGATCCGGATTCTAGAAGAATGTGACCTCACGCACTGCTGGCAGAGGCATCACACAGCTAGATGGGGCATCACACAGTTCGAAAGCTCCAATCCATCATCATCAACCTTTCCTCGATCTCAACATCCCAATCATGTGTTGGCAAGAAGCAATTGAAAATTTAACTTGGTGGATACCCTTCTGCGGTCTCGTAGGGAATAAGACACAAGAGCTTCTTTGGGAATAGAAGAGATGAGAATGGAATGTCATTGTCCCCTGGCTTTCTCCCAACACTCCTTAGTGCTAAATCTACTAACAAAAACTTGCGTCTTTAACAAAACGGCTACATTGTTCGAATCCAACAATTCATCTTGAGAAAAACCTAGAGAAGAATATTCACACACCTTATCTTTGTCGAGTTTGGTCTATATTTATTTCTTCGCTTTTACCTTACCTCTGATTTTCCTGAATGTTTTCTTACACAAAATTGCGGCAACTTCGCAAAAGCTAGAATGACCAAATGGACCAAAGCACATTGACAAAAAATAACGACATCACATACGGCGGTAATATCACATGCTACCTCACCACAACCATGACACTAATGCGCCTTCGTAAGAAAAGGGTACTTACGAGAACTCCTAGATTTCCGACTCAATTCCTTCTTAGAAATATTGTCAAAATGTTCTTAAGGGGCCAATGTCCTTACAGATTCGCACTAAAGAATTCTGAAACCCCTTAATTGAAAGACTGCATGCTAATATAAATCATTAAATCAAAGAATATATAACTAATTTTATTCGGGGTTTCACGAATCTCAAAACCACTAAATTGAAAGACTGGACACCCAATAATTTTTGCACTTGGAAAATATTTTGCAACTTCACACACTGTGGAATGCATCGTATTAGACATATATGCCTGCTCAAGATCTCCTACAATAGGAGGAAGTGTCCCATCATAATCCAAAAAGACTATAATATGCTTTCCTTTGGCTGATGCTAGAAATATTATCAAACATTATTAAAGTTGAAGGACAATTCACCATCCATGAACCATAGGCTTTGTTTTTTCATGTCTAGATCAAGTTCAACATAGTTAAATCAACTAGCCAATATACGTTCTGAAGCTTTCATAGCATTAACCCATTTTCCATTCTCAATATTGTTTGGAAATATTTTTTTCAAATAAACTGATGTTGAACTGGAAGAATGTGACAATGTTAATGCTGAAAATGAGACTGCATGTGTAACAGGGGATAAAGGACATAAGCTTAACCACGGTTTTTCCAAGGATAGAGAATCTGCCACCAAGAAGACATTTATTAATAAGGATATTATTACACAAAATAATTATTCAATCTAGTTAATAAGAGAATTTATAATTTAATTCTAAATACCTCTACTCATAAACTTAATAATATAAAACAGATTAAAACAATAGGTACAAGCATGTATTTATCTGATAAAAAAACCATAAAAAATTGGACAAAGATGCAGCTCAACATCCCCCCACGCTGAACATCTTGCACGTCATCGTGCAAGCCAAAACTATAAGACGATGAAATACGGCAGGGAAAATGTCAACAATGATTTTAGCAAGTAAGGATGAAGATTCCTGATGTATGGAATGCCTTCATTAGCCTGCAACATAAATATTATGATTCCAACCAAAACCACGTTACAGTTCTCATGAAAGTATCCATTGCAGGAATGTAACAGGATCAGGTACAACAAGTAGCCATTATAGAAAAAGAGTATGGCACATGCCTGTTACCTTGTCGCAAATGAATTCCCTATTTTTTTTTCTACCTAAAGTATTATGATGAAAATCAAATTTTGTTGAAAAAGTGCAGTTTCAAAAGGAATAACACAATATTCATGCACCTATTATAACAATCTTGTACCTAGGTCATTCAGCACATATTTAGAGGCAACTACAATCAATATGCATTGTTGGCAACCAACACCTTGTGAGTAGTCATCATTAAGTAATTCATCACTCTGAATACCATGAAAATTAAACTGATTTATGATGCCAATTAGCAACCTCTTTATCGAGCACTCTAAATTATGTTGTTGTCTGGATTCAAAAATTGAATTTCCTCTTAATCTAGTACAAAGAATAACCTTCCCTAAGGGTACCACATCATTAAAGATTCTTCAATTTTTAAAAGATAGAACTCAAAGCACCATGTTCAATCGTCTTAAACCATTGTTCAACACAAAGTATGATTTTTAGGCAAAGAGAAGGATAACCAAGAAAATCATAGTATGTAGTTAACTTTAATACCACAGACATGCCCCTGTTGCCCGCAGGTGTCCATAACCTCAATAGGGATGTCTTTTAACCTAGTGAAATGTCAGTATCCTACTTACTATATAATGATTCAGAGTTAGCTTATTTGCCTCTTTAGATGAAGGCCACTATCCTGGCTTGGTAACTAGCTGATGGAAATGCCACTCATAAGAAGTAACATGAATGAACAGGCTAGCTCGTGATGAGACCTCCTGTCTTCCAGTTTTTTTCGTAAAAGCCATTAGTCTAGCTTGGTGACCAATACCAGTAATGTCATGCATGATAGGTCAAATGATCGTGGTAGGTCGGCTCATCACAAGACTTCCTATCCTTCCCTAAGACTTTCTAAGCTCTGGTTATGATTAACCTTAAAGGTTACATAATAAGTGGGGAGACAGATCTACTCCTTAAGAGTATAGCATGGCGTGAAATTTTTTTGATGAATAATCATTGATAGCTAATTCCTCTACCCTAAGGACTTATTACAGATATCCCAGACAATGACTGAAATATTGCTTGAGTTAAGAATGCTAGTGTTCTTATGGATAGCTCATTATGATCTTAACAAGAGTGGTCCACCATATGGTTTTTCCAATAGTACCTTCTAAGGGAAATTGAAAATATATATCTGAGAAGACAACTTATTAGATTGATTAATCATGGTTACTTTTTCAAAATCATAAGGTATTAGAGTGAGTTGTACTCAACAAGGTTTGTCACAAATGTGTGTGTTGACAACTAATGTGGATCAAAATTAGTTTTAAGAACCATGATCTAAAATTCAAAACCCTAATATCATTATAAATTCTTTATTCATTTATTCTCCTACCCTACTTTACCCTAGGAGGCAAAAGACTCCCATTTAAGTATAGGAGTACTTCTAATGAAGCCATGTGTGTAACAAAATGTTGATTATACTCACACTTATTTTTAAAGAATAGACCTCAAGACATACGAAAGCATGAAAAATTAGTTGCTTCAATTGATATGGTACCAAGGGTTTCGAAATTTTGAGAAAATAAGATGGCTTGATGACTACTCGAAACCATGATTCAATGGAATCCACATATTTATGATTTTCAAACTGATGCAAATCTTCAACAGTTCGATAGTCACTCTCCTAGAGGCATAAAGAATCTGGTGAAATATAAAATATAAATCCCTCAAGTTTAGGCTCAAATATTTGCTTTTAAAATTGACAAGAATGGTTAAGAGAGATTCTAGGGTTTTGAGTTTTAACAACATTTTCAGAACATGTTCCAATGAAATATTTCTCCTCTGGTGGTCTTTGAATTACACCTTCCCGGGGTGAATGTTCTGTAGTAATGGGGGAAGTTTCCAAATTCATTCCCTTTCCTAACATGGAAGATGCTGCATTATGTTCAATAGGGGAATCAATAGAAAGAATAGGTGGTTCAAACTATTGCAAAAGTTGATGGTTTAGGTTAGGGTTTAAGATGTGGGTAGGGCTATGGTTTTGGTTAATGCTTGGACTAAGATTTGGATTTGGATTGGGATTAGGCTTTGGACTAGGGTTAGGTGTAGGTTGTAAGTTAAGGTTTGGGTTTCAATGAGGGCTAGGTTTAGGGTTTGGAATAAGGTTAGGTCTTTTGTATGGATTAGGGTTAGGGTATGAATGACGGTTAGGGTAAGGTTGCACATGTGTCTACAACCATGGAGGAAGGTAAATTAATGGTGCATTGGAAAGAGATTATGGTTGTTGTTGGTGCTCATATGATTGAATTTTCATAAGATATTTCCCTGGAGAGAAGGATCAAAAAAATTCTTGAGGACATGGAGAAATTTGGCTCGAGGATGAGTGCCAAGGTGAGGGCCACTGCGGTCATGAAGTAGGATATTCAATTGGAGGAGGATTAGAATTTTTCCATGAAACTGCGGGATTATAAACATGTTGAGGAACCTGCTAAGGAAAATAAGCATTAATCCCAGTATCACACGGTGTTGTGTTTTGAGTTATACCTGGCAGTTAATTTGATTCCTTACTTGATTCCCCGAGTACCTTTCCTAATTGTGGGAATGATGGGAAATGTTCAGTTGCATGAACATCCTCGCAAATTTTGCAAAATTTTAGATTGCTATGTGGACACTTTCCAAGGTAGTGTTTCTTTTGACAATTGATGCAAAGGATAAGAAGTGGTTCTTCATGCTTATCTTTCTCCTGCAAATCACCCAATTCCGAAATGAAATATTTAATAATATTGAATTTATGTTCAAGCAAGGTTCTCAATTCTGCTCTTGTTAATTCCTCATTGGATGAGTTGTTTGTTTCTGTAGTAGCATGAAATCTCCTCATCGAATGATTCCTCAAAATACCATTTTCTTTTTCTCAGCAAGCCAACTGGTATATCATGTCATCACATGGATTAGTACACAAGGTTTCTTACAGCAGCCCAAAAATGATATAAATTTGGAATCTGAATATGGATTTAAAAGCTTTTTGATCAAATAAAACTCACCATGCTTGCATGAAAGGAAAATTTCGAATCAAAGTACTATTTAATATATTAAAAACAAGGCCATTTGGAAATTAAATGTCTAAATCCTGCTTCTACAAGAAATGAAATAAAAGTTGAAGAGATAAGAAAGATGGGTAGATTTTGGAGCAACCCCACAAAGGTGGATGCGTGGCTCTTCACTCATGTCTTACCATACACTCTCCAACCTCTGACATCTTGTAATATCCTTGAAGCTCTGTAAAAAAAAAATTACGTGAGCCAAAATATAGCTCCCTGGCAACGGCGCCAAAATGTTGGTCAGTTTAATTGTCGGATTAAACCTCTCTATACTAATTATCAATCGGGGAGTCATAAACATGAGTTGTACTACGTATTGGCTTAGCTTAATGGTCAGAGTATGAATATATTCCTTTGTAATGATAAACTAGGTACTGGAATGAAACACACCATTGATGGGAAATAAACAATCTTGGAAAGGAACCTACTTAACCAATTTCATTCACTGCAAACTCCATATTCCAATTAAAATGTAAAGAAATTCAAGGAAATCCTCAATCACATAGCATTCTCACACTCAAATTCTACTTTTTAAATCTCCTATGATATCTTGAAAACCTTAACCTTTTTTCTCCTTTCACTAACTTGAAACTAACACTTGAAACTAAAATTGAGATAAGAAAAAAGGACACACATTATAAATTCACACATTAAACTAACTAGAACTATTCCTGAAAACAAATTCGATATTCAAATTAACGAAATCTGGTTCTAACTATTGCTAGAAGAAACCATTTCACTTCATGTAAAATAACACTTAAAAATCCTATTAAAAATCACATTAAAAATCATCAATGAGAACCTTTAATTCAAAGATTTTAATCTAAGTGAAAGAAATTATTCAAAAACAAGATCACTCTTTGAAATCATGCAACTCATAATTAAAAATAAATCAAAATCATGTAAATCAATAATGAAAACTAAATCAGTGCTACCTGCACAATCAAATCAGCAATCAGACTTGCTCTTCTAAAGAAATTATTATACTACGAAAACAAGAAAGAATCTAGTTAAAAAGAACACTAAAACAAGACAAATTATAATTAAAAGAGATCTAATTATTAATTCAAGTCCCAGGATGCATAAAAAAAATAAATGATAATTAAATCTTGCAAATGTTCCAAAGAAACTAATTAATGGAAACTATACTCAAACTCAAAGCATTAACATATGATACAACTCTGATCACTGAGAAATCATTTTACTCATATGCTCTCATTACATTTGATTTAACAAGAGGAATAGAGCATAACGTTATATTACAGTTCTCAAACACTGGTTAGGTAATGAATAATAATTCTTTAGTCAATTAATTTGTGCAATATGAAGATGATTGAAATTCTTTGAGATTGAACCACACATTCACACAGAATCCTAAAATTTTAAAATCGCACTCATCCAATTAGCCTATATTATTGATCAAGTTTAACTCTAGAGATGGTGGGCCACGCCAAAATGTTGGGCAGTTTAATTGTCAGATTAAACCTCTCAATATTAATTATCAATCCGGGAGTCGTAAACATGAGTTGTACTATGTATTGGCTCAACTTAATGGTCAGAGTATGAATATATTCATTTGTAATGATAAACTAGGTACTGGAATGAAACACACCTTTGCTGGCAAAGAAACAATCTTGAAAAGGGAGCGTACTGAACCAATTTCATTCACTGCAAACTCCATGCTGCAATTAAACTGTAAAGAAATTCAAGGAAATACTCAATCACATAGCATTCTTGCACTCAAATTATATGTTTTAAATATCCTATGATATTTTGAAAACGTTAACCTATTTTCTCCTTTCACTAACTTGAAACTAAACTTGAGATCAGCAAAAAGGACACACATTATAAATTCACACCTTAAACTAACTAGAACTATTCCTAAAAAAAAACTCAATATTCAAATTTAAAAAAGCCAGTTCTAACTATAGCTAGAAGAAACCATTTCACTTCATGTAAAATAACACTTAAAAATCCTATTAAAAATCACATTACAAATAATCATTAAGAACCTTTAATTCAAAGATTTTAATCTAAGTGAAAGAAATTATTCAAAAACAGGCTCACTCTTCGAGAGCATGCAACTCATAATGAGAAATAAATAAAAATAATGTAAATCAATAATGAAAACGAAATCACTGCTACTTGCACAATCAACTCAACAATCAGACTTTATCTTATAAAGAAATTATTATACTATGAAAACAAGAAAGAATCTAGTTTAAAAGAAATCTAAAACAAGACAAATTCTAATTAAAAGAGATCTAATTATTAATTCAAGTCCCATTATGCATAAACAAATTAAATGATAATTAAATCCTGCAAATGTTCCAAAGAAACTAATTAGTGGAAACTATACCCAAACTCAAAGCATTAAATATGTTCTAACTCCAATCACTGAGAAATCGTGGTATTCATATGCTCTCATTACATTTGATTTAACAAGAGGGATAGGGCATAACTTTATATTACAGTTCTCAAACACTGGTTATGTAATGAATAATAATTCTTTAGTCAATTAATTTGTGAAATACAAATATGACTGAAATGCTTTGAGATTGAACCACACATTCACACAGAAACCTAAAATGTAAGAATCACACACATGTAATTAGCCTATGTTATTCATCAAGATTAACTCCAGATGTGGTGGGCCCTCCCACGCCTGGAGTAAGCTAGCTTACTAGTGCTAAGGAAATATTTAGAACATCAAAGACTCGGATACACAATGAATCATGGAAGAATGATACTGCTCAGAAAAACTCGAAGGCGATGATGTATATTCGAAACAACATTGAGAAATCAATTTATACAAATCACAACAATCCCTCTATCTCTATTACGCTCCTACAAATTAGATGTCGGTTCTACATCTCCCTTATATCTTCTCTGCAACTTGGAATTCAATGCCTATTCTACATCTTAGAATTCGACTTCACATTGAGAAATGTTGCCCCTATACATATAAGAAATTCCTTTGTCTCATTGACAGACTAACTCCATCTGCACCCTGTCTAATTTATGTATGAACTCACCATTTATTATTGCGTATATTTTTCTTTATAGTAGAAATTTTTCTCTAATTAAAAGTCGATAGTTACAGATAATACAAATTTAGGAGATTTATTTAATACAAATTAAACAAAATCAAAACAATGAGATGTGACTCCCAATTTCGGTTGGAGCTGGTGTGATCTGGCTTCTAGAAGAATGTGACCTCACGCACTACTGGCAGAGGCATCACATAGCTGGATGGGGCATCACACATTTGGAAATCTCCTATTCGTCATCATCATCCTTTCCTCGATCTCAACATCCCAATCATGTGTTGGCAAGAAGCAATTGAAAATTTGACTTGGTCGATACCCTTCTACGGTCTTGTAGGGAATAAGATGCAAGAGCTTCATTTGGAATAGAAGAGACAAGAATTGAATGCCATTGTCCCTTGGCTTTCTCCCAACACTCCTCATTGCTAACTCTACTAACAAAAACTTACATATTTAACAAACCAACTGCATCGTTCGAATCCAAAAATTCATCTTGAGGCAAACCCAAAGAAGAATCTTCACACACCTTATCTTTGTCAAGTTTGGTCTATATTTGTTTCTTTGCTTTTACATTACTTCTGATTTTGTTGAATGTTTTATTGGGCAAAGCTGTAGCAACTTCACAAAGGCCAGAATGACCAAATGGACCAAAGCACATGGACAACAAATAATGACAGCACATACGGCAGTATTGTCACCAGCTACCTCACCACAACCATGACACTGATGTGCCTTCGTAAGAAAAGGTTACTTATGAGTGTGTTGATGGGAAAATTTGTCCGGCCAACAGCAGGGGATCTCCCCGGTAAAAGGTCCCAATTAGACCTTGAACCGTTTGGAATAGGGATCCCATCCGGGGTGTGGGTCCGGCTACCGCAGATTTCTCCTTTCTTTGGGTCTCACTTAAACTCTATAAAATAGTGGATACACACCTAATCAAACGGTACAAGACATATGATCGATGTATTAAATGTACATACAACACTATGAGTAGCAAGAGGAAATAATAAAGCATGAAGACCAAAGGAAGTGTTGTTAACAACACTTCATTAGGGTCATGCTTGTAAGTTGTTCTAACCACAAAGGAAATAATTCCTCATGGCAAGAACACCCTTCACTTCCTAAAAGTTTAAATGGTAGCAAAAATTCTGATAAACAAATCCATCATCATTTGTTAAGAAAGTGAAATGAACTCAACCACCATTAACATAATTAGAAAACTGTTATGCAATTGTGATATGAATTAAAGATACAGTTCCCTTAATCTAAAGACGTTCAAAAACTGAAAATATAATACTCTACAGTGCTCATACATAAGAAAACACCAGATCCACACAGGGATTTTTCAAAATGCTTGTATTCATGCTCAAATGTATAATCCAGATAATACAGTGTACTCATCTCGAGTCCCAAAAAAAATATCCCTTTACAAATTACCGAAGGAAGCATTTATAGAGCAAAGCTTGACCTTTGGGCTCCCTAACTTTTCACTTTCCCGACTGTTGGGCTGCCTTACGACCTAGTTTGTTCAACGACCTACGACGTAAGCCACTGTTGCAACCTGCGACGTGACTGGGTACTGAGACCTTGTAATAGGGGATGTGACTTAGCGACCTAGCGACCTCCACGACTTGCAACCTTTTGGAATTTGCGACCTGTGACCTCAAGGGATTTTGTGACTTGCGACCTCTAGCCATCAGCGACCTGCAACCTCGGACCATCCGCGACCTGTGACCTCCAGCAATCCATAACCTGCGACCTGCCTAGATCATGCGACCTTGCAACCTAGTTGCTGGGTCACTGGGTCGCGTCGTTGGGCTTCTAACAGGGAGTGCGACTATGCGACCCAGCGACCTGAGGAAAATTGCGACTTTAGACCTTCGGTCATCCCTTCTACATTTCTCTTTCTGAGATATCATGACCTTCTTCTCCGGAGGCCAGCCTTAGTCCTCGTCATGAAACAACAGCTCCTATTTGTTGGTGATGTCATTGTAGTGCTAAGGGAATTTGCATGTGATGATAAGTGGGAGAATGGTTTAGGTTTCGATCAGGATACTGAGCATCCACATAAAATGAGGTTTTGAGGTTGATTTGAAACCCATATTTGCATCCTCCGGAGAGAGCTAGTAGTTCTTTCAATTTGGGTAGACATAGTTGTTTCAGCATCTTCTCATATAACCTACAAATGAGAAAATTTAAATTAGCCATATATATATATATATATATATATATATATATATATATATATATATATATATATATATACACACACATGTTAGGGAATCAACATAAAAAATGCAATATCTTTATCACAGCTAAAACTAGTTGGACCCATGTGTGGTCAAATGTTGTGCCATTATGTCATCAAGGAGAATGGCTCAAGTGGGTTTTCTTTGTGCTTGTTCAACCATTTCTAACGTCCGTTGGTATCGCTATGGATTCAGTGCTAAGGGTGGACTCGTAATTACTTTGGTGAGACATGATGCTCCCTCCTTCTTACTGAACATGATACCATATAGAAAGAATTTATGAAACGTGGGAATTGACATGGGTTCGCTGCTTCTATCTCCCTTGATGATATGGATCTTCCATACTTGCGACCCTTGAAGTTGTAGACCTTGATGAAGTCGAATGCTTCACAAAGGTGAATCTGGTGATCGTATAGCAGCATTCCTATTAAATTGTCGACTACCCTCTGTGGCGTAGTTGACCATGCTTTTGTATCAATACTGATCATGCATTTTATGGAAGAAAAATACTTCTTTTATGATCATGGAGGCCTAAGATTTATGGCGCGCTTAGCTCCCACTGTCATGTAAATAATTTCCTACTTTAGAGCCATGGGATCACAGTATAAGGTCTCTCCCTACCTCAGAAATATTTCGTGCATCTTGCAGTGTATTCGCTGAGTCGGACGGTCACACCTTGGATGAATTTTCCTGATCTGCGACCTAGCGACTTGGTCGCACAAGTGCATGGTCAGGGGTCGCATACGTGGTAGATTCTCTTGGGCGCTGTATTTGCGACCTTGCAACCTGATAGGGGTCATGCTGTAGTGGGGTCGCAGCCCTTGTCATCTGGTGCAGATTGTGAGCAGTGAAAGGAACATTCCTCTCAGCGATCATGCATTCCTTTTTGGCATTTATCAATGTATCGAACATAGGGTATCGACATTTTAATCCTTTTGAAAGGAGTCTATCTTTATGGCAGCCAACACGATGGATCATGAGGTTCCTACATGCAGCGGTAATCTTTGCTCCAACTGCTTTTACCCCTTGCCTCTCTTGAACTCCACCACACCATACTTAAAAATTTTCCATGCGTTGAAAAGAGGAATGAAGCTCTTTAGCAGGCTTACAAATCCAAACAAACAATTCAAAACTTCATGCGATTGTTACATATTTTTGACGTGTAGTAGCTATGGCACCTTAACCAAAGTTCTACCTGGAAAAGGCAACGACAGGCTTAGAGAAAGATCATTGTTCTTTAGTTCCTGTCAATTCTGATTCCAATGCATAGACTGTAGGTGTGATAGAGTGAACGCAGTCTAGTGCAGGAGCTACTATTTTCTCCGCCCCTATTCTAATCCTTCGGACATCCTCAAGGTTTTACATTTTCCCCATGTTTTCCGTTTAAAAATAGAACGTTCCTTGGTGCATGCACGGAATCATTAGACTAGATTACATCCTTAGGCTGGCCAGACAATGATAGATTTCAAAAGGGCCGCCATCCTGTGGAAATCATGTTCCATAGTTGCTATTGTGCTCGTTCAGATGAGTGTTTTGCTTTTCCCCGCAAACTTGTGACAATGACAAAGCTGTTACAGCGAAACCTACGTGCATGCAATTCGTGATGGAACTATATTTCCACTTTTCTTTGCTGTCACAGCTAAATCCATGCTAGATAATAGAACTTACTGCATGTCTCCGCTAAAACACTAATTTAGTGTCACGGTCCACGTGGTGTCGTGCATGGGTGGTTACTAAATATCATTAATGCATTTGTGGGAGGCGTAACGCTTGGCATTTGGGAGTAGCTGGAAATTCTGTGGAAGAAAAGGCCATGAAGAGGCCCCTCTCGATGTGGAGAGTATGTCTAGCCCAAGCTAAAATAATGAGGAGTAACAGATCATGCGCCAATTTTACATAGCGAAAAAGACGTGAAGAAAAGCCATGAAGAAGGGCACAAAGAGACCAAACTGAAATAATGCAGAATAAGAGATTAGGTGCCAGCATTGTGCTCGTCCACCAGAGCATTTCACTTTTCTCACAAATCCATATGTTATGATACCCATCCATAATGCGCGGAGAAATACATGAACGCAAGGTGTTAGCATGCCATCTCTAATGACGAAACAAACGTCCAGCAAAACTGCAGCCAGCAGCATGGACCAGACACATTGCACTGTAGTTATTTGACATCTATCTTTATAGATTTTTTATAACGTTCTGATCCTTGTTTTAAACGCAAACTTTGACCATTATATATATATTTCCGCTCCACAGGTTGAAACTCGCCATTGAAATGTTTAATTCCACGTAATATATTTTCATATAGTTCTGATCCGTGTTTTAATTATTAAGTTTGACCGCTGTATATATATATTTGCTCTCAAACATTTATCGTAAGTTGAAAACCTGCCATCAAAATTTTTGCTCCATGCAACGTGTCTATGCAGCTTCATTCCACCATTTCACATGGTTTGGAAACCATATGTTCTTCCACTGCTTAAAGCATGGTCATAGATTGTCAACTTTTTTTACGATCCTGCTCTTGGTTTGACTCTTATTGCGTTAGAGTTATTATACATGCCATCGTGGCTTTGTTATAACTCTCCACCCATATTTCAAACATACCTTTGACCACCAAATATATATGCCCCAAACGCTTTACTGTAAAATGCGATCACCATATATGTCTGCTCGGCGCCCATCTGTATCGCTTTTATATGGTTTTTCTCCGCCATCTCACATGATTTTGAAACCATATGCTTTGCGCATTGTTTTAGTTGTACAATGTCTAACATCATTTTCTTTTGCTAACCCTCACAACCTCTTGCTTGGCCAATTGCATTAATCTCATCAATAAAGATAATACTTGGTGTAGACTACCTGACTTCAGCAAACAAGCTTCTAACTCTCGAAGGCCCAACACCAACAAATATCTTCATGAAATTTGAGCCACAAATTGAAAGAAAAAGGGACTCATGTTTCCCCTGCTGTAGCTTTTTCCAAGAGAGTTTTCCCTATGCCAGGAGGACCCATTAAAAGGGCACCTTTTGGAATTTTAGCTCCTAGCTCTTGGTACTTTTAGGATTTTAAGAAAATGCACAAACTCCATGATCTCGGCTTTGCTTCATCACAACCAGCTACATCCTTAAATAATACCTTGTCCTTTAAATTTTTTATCTAGCTTCGTCACATTAGCTTTGTCGATGTTAAAGAGTCCACAACCACCCTTGCCTCCAAGTCCACCTACACCCAAATCACTTTGCATTCCTTGCCCAAAGTAAACAAGAGACCCCAGAATCAATAATGTAGGTGCAAATCTCAACAACTCTTGGTACCATACCATTTCTGAAACATATGTTACAAGAACATAATCATGAGGACCAATACCCAATGCTTCTTGTGCATCTTCCAACTTCTGCTCAAAATATTCAACACTGCCAATATTAAAAGAATACTTATGTTGGATGCCACCCTCAGAGGAGTTTCGTCTAACATGTATCTCTGCATCACTGCTTTCACTTTGGGTAGAATTATTTGGTGAATTTCAAACATAAAATTTAGCTACAGATTTGTTTTGAAACCACAATATGGTCCAAAAGCCAAGGTTCTAGAAGTTTATTTTTGAATTCCTGAAAACTAATCTCTTCAGATGTAGGAGGCTTAATCTTTTCTGGAATCCGTCCTCCCCCAAGATTTCTCCAAAGGAACTCAAACCATCCTTCCTTTGATAACTAGATACTCATTTGAATCAGGTAACTTTCCCCCTTGAGTCGTGAAGATGCACCTCCGGAAGGATGTGGCTTAATTATGATTAATCATTACCTCAAACAGTGCGCTCTTGTCATTTGAGTTCCAATTTATTTCTCCTAGTGTGATAGCAATATTGCTTGGTACATCATCTGTGGGGTCAACCTGCATGCCAAATTATGATATTAATTAGTTCAAGTTACTATTTATGGAATGATTCCCACCCCCTTACATAATTTCTTGAGCCTATGAGTTTAAGCGAAGTATCAAAACAAAATGCCTAATGATCTGTGGCGGGATGGTTTCTAATGTACATCCTCAATACACATAATAGTTTTATTTGAATGCATGCATGGCGATCCTCCCGCACATGGTGTGGCTACAGAAAAATCATCTCGTTATGATGGTGATAAAGCTCGTGAGGGGTTGGGGATAGGTCACTGGGATATCGCTGACTGTAGGTCAGGTGAAAGACTTTAACGACTAAGCGAGCAGAGGGGGACCCGGAATTTTAAATATACCCCAAAATGTTGGGTGTTGTTGTAGCGGCTACAACAAATGGTGAACTACTGGTAGAATCCAGCATCTCTGTCAATATCACAACAAAGTCTAAGCCAAGATAGTGATGCAAAGGAATATTGAACAAGTTCTGTGGGGAGCCTTTGAATTAGTTTTGCCTTTATAAGTATGCCTAGTCCTTGCGCCTCAGCTAGGTCTCGTTAATCATAACACATAAAAGTGGAAGCCCACGAATGCCAGTGAGTTGTTGATGATGTGAGGAGCAAGGCAGTGGGTTTATTATTTTCAGGATTTTTAAATTAAGTTTCTGGTGTTGCTCCGCTGCCAGCAAGCCTGGACAGTAGCTTGGCGGAGTCACTTCAAGAAATCACAAACATTGCTCCACTGCCAGCGAGCCTGGTCAGTACCCCGGCGGAGTCATTGCATTACCTCTCTGCGCAAGAAGCCTTTCTCAATCCTTTACCCTTATTTGTTTCATGTGATTGTAGCACTTATTTTCTTGTGCTCGTGGCACATATTCTTCATGGACAGATGAGGGATCCCGACTTATTTTATGAGCAAGAGAGGTTGTTTCTTGTTTTACAGAAACTGAAAGATATCCTGATTTGGGTTTGCCCTACTGCCAAACCGTCACATCCCATCTACCACAATAGGCGAAGCATGCAAAACAAATCATTAAGATATCCAAGACTAAGCTGGGAACAAGGCTTAGGCTTACGGGTATTGGGACCACTCAAACACATCAGGTCCCCTACCAACAACTCGCTCGTATCTCCCTGGCTAATAAGTTTAAACTCATAGGAATCTTGTTGAAAATGCGACCTCGATGATTTATCCTGCGAAGAAGCCGCCTCTTGAGATAGCCACCACAACCTCACGTAAACAATGGGATTATTATTTCAACTATCGAGGGAAAACAAGACCACAAGGTGGTAGGGTTTCAATGAGGTCTCATGCGGTGATCGGCGATATGCAGAATATTTTCAAAGCTATATCAACAATCTGCGGAAATGTTGTGAGGAAGATAGTGTACGAAGCAATGTAATAGGTGAGGCTCAAGATGCAATGCAATGCCAAATGCGAGAACGATCAACTAGTTGTAGGTGGGAAAGAGGTGCAATACAGGAAGTGATTATTTATGCAGCAACAAAAAATTGAAAAGGAAATGAAAAGGAAAATATTTGTACCATGATAATGCCTAAGATATTAATCGTAAACAAAAATAGCAAACACACTTTTAAATTATGAGGTAAAAATTGGGCAAGTAAACCTAATCAAAACTTTGAAGTAACAAATTTTTATTAACAGGTCCTAGTTAGCCTACACCTAAACCCTAGTTAAACCAATGATGCGGTTGGGTTATGTGAAATCAGCTTTCCAGTGTAGCCACCGCATAAGTTCCTGACCTCCAAGAATGACAATGTTCGCTATCAGAGTCAGAATAAAAAATCGTGCACCAACAGCAAGACCTACCTGAGGACCATGTGCAATGGCAAGAAGATCATGGATACTTACCAAGGAACATGCTAGAATAGATTGTGTAAGGTGAATTCCACTCTCATCCTGATACACAACAATATGTTCTTGAAACTTAAAACTATTGACAAATGACACAAATCAATTCATGCACGATCCTGGATCTGAGGGGTGATGGGTAAGCCAATTCCTATTTGCAGGCACACTCACCAGATAGGTTTGGTCGAACAAACCAACACGCTCATTATGGTAATGAGGGTGATCCATTTTATGAGGTAGAAAAAATAAGCATGTTCCAGGTGAATTATAGATCCTTGCGAATCCGAGAGTAGAAACCCTAATTTTGAAAACCCTAGTCCGGAGTTGTTCCTGTAATCTGTCAAGAATATGAGGATCCAAATCCACTTTCAGTGGAGGCTGCAATTCCTCACAGTCTTGAACAAACTCCAGACCTTTGAGCGGGGGGTTTCCGAACTTTGAAGGTTTGGAAAGATCAACAGGCGAATGGATGTGATCATGGATTATGGTGAGTTACAAAATGTCAGTGGGCTTTGTATCAATTCCGTCAAATGTTTGCACGCTGACAGGTTGATAGATCGATGTATCAGATTATTTAGATTTTCCAAGATGGGGTGTGTTACACAGTAATTTGTCACCGTCCCTACCATTCCCCGTCCCGCACAATGGAGGACCCATAACGTGACCTGTGAACACTGTCATGCACTGAAAACATCATCATTGCATCCCTCTGAGTATGAGCTCCATTTCCCCTTGAGACATCTCCTTGCAAAATCCATGAAAAACAGCTCTTTTTGCATTGGCGCGGGTAGACAGTTCAGTACTCGCGCCACTCAGGGAAATCCTGTAAAGAGGTCGCGCCACTTGGCGCTCTGTCATAGAGCAGCAATCGCGCCACCCATTTTAGGGACTATTTTTTATATATGGATGGCGGAAGTTGAGTTCAAACAAACTCACAACCACTGCCTATCTTGAGTTGGGAGGTTTGGCTACGGGAGTTCTATGGAAGGGAAGTAGTTTTGCCACCTTCTATGGAACCTTCCTTGTTGATAGGGCCCATCCCATAATAATAGGGGTCCCAACTCCCTCCTTCCCCATCTATAAAAGCTTGCTCAGATCCATGGCAAGCTAGTCTTGAAGTGCTGAAGCTTTGCATCTCCTATTCCCAAGTGCCTTTGTGCTGAAAAGAGTCCTTCCTTTCCCTTAAGGCCCATTCGAGCAAGGAGACCATTGTCACGAGACTCTGGAGAGGTTTCCCTTTCCCCCGGCGAGCTTTGCGAGACGTGGACGACCGGAGACCCGCGCGAAGGAGGCTGCAGCGTCAGAACTTGGTTGTAACTTCTATTAGTTTACCACTTTAATAGATGACTATGATTATGGTTCCACTCCTTTTTCCATTATGTTAATGCGAGTAATGTCTTTTCTGACCGATGTTTAGTTACGTATGCTGGTTCCTACGCTTGTATCTGTTTGTTCTTTCTGTGTGCAGGTGTTCATCCATGGAGATCGTGGAAGGATTGTGATCTGCCAGGACTGAAGGACGGGGGCATCTCTTTTTCAGATCGAGCGCTGGAATCCAGGTAGGTTCTTATCCCAAATCTTTCATTCGTAGCTAGGAGCCTGCGTCATAGCATTGTTTGTTTGTTGCTAGACCCCTGCTGGGCTAGTAGGGATCGCCTCTGTCCGCAGAGGGGATTTACCTTCTCAACAGGGTGGATTTACTGTAATTTTTCCAGGAAGTTGAGGGATTTGGGAAAATTCACACATTAGTGCCTGATTGCAACTGGTACTGGCTGGGCAACAACTGGAAAGATTAGAGACAATGGCTGGCATTTTCTTGCCAGTGAATAAATTGAGGTATATCGGTTGTTGCACACCAGTTGCTGGGGGACAGGAATATGTGCTCAGGGAAACCTTACTAGAGTGAAAGATCTGCCCAGATGAAATGATACCTGATGTGGTTATGCTGGGAGGAGCATGGTACTTGGGAGTCATTATTTCAGAAACCCTAAGCTAAGAAATCCTAGTTGTAGTTGTTTGAGGGGTCTTGTTAGGATCATAAGGACTAGGGGTAGCGGCCGAGAGAAGCGGAAGTGCTTTGATTTTCTGATGGGTACTTGAATCTTCCCAAAGTGAATCATCGAATTCTGGTGTCTCCATATGGTTAGCAAAGAGATGCGAGTGACAATCCTCAGCGGTATGATTGAATACATTTTCAGATAAGCAGGGATCGTTGTAACCCTTGATTTAATCAAGTTGGGTACCTGGCATGTTGGACTCCCTGGGAGTTACCGACTGGGATGGATCAATAAAGAGGACATCTTGAAGTTGCCCAGATAGGAAATTGCTCCTATGGTTGTCTAAATATTCTGAGTGAGACAGATCAGATCTACAAGATTCATCGATTTTGGACTGTGATTGCGAAATGCCATTTGCGTGCTTATGATTGTCACCAATACCAATATAAGGAAATTTTGAATGTCTCGAATAAATTACTGGTGTGGTAGGGTCGTGAAATAAATCAGGGAATAATGAACAAACAGATTGATTCGCAGAGGCGTTAACCATACAAGGCTTTTCAACACATGCATCCATGTCATTCAGAGAAAACAATGATCTGGAAGGCCCTGTAAGGGAATCGACTTCATCCGGGATAGGAGTCGATTCATAAGCAGTATGCGAATCAAATTTAGGACTATGTCCAGGGAGACATCGAGTGGGCTCGAGGTAGGTTTTGCGAATCGGGAGAGATAATGTGCCACTATAGTTTTCAAGCTCCGATTCAACAGCATGCATGAAAGATTCAAAGGTAGTACAATAGGCTTTATCCTCATGCACCCATCCATCATTTCTCAGGAATTTCGAGGTCACAACTCCACTACCCGACAACTCAGGAGGAGGGGCGAGAATATCACAAATAGAAACACTCTCCTTGGAGGCTTGAATGTGGTCTGGACTCGGGGAGATGGACAAGGAAGCATTAGGGACAATGTCTGAACAGCCAGTAACTTGCGGGTCATCATAAGGAACACTAGGATCAGGCTGGGTTTCTACTTGAAATTATTCAAGGGAAACGATGATCACATATGTGAACTGTTCTCTTAACAACTTCCAATCGACATCCTTTTCTGGGAACTCAAAACAATAATGAACAAATCTGATAGAAAATTCATCTAGAGGTTCCTGAGGTTCCATCCTGATGTCATTTAGCTTTATCAATACACTTTGAAAATCATACCTGTGAAAAGCTTGTTGTAATTCACTCGCGAGTTGTTCAAACAAATGGACGGAAGCTTCCAGCAATGTGCGGCACCATTGCTTAGCGCGACCTTGTAGAGTGAGGAAGAAAAGCAAACAAATCAAACCTTCATTGTCAATTTCATAGTACTCACCAAAGTCACAGAAATCTAAAAGGTGTCGGGTTATGGACACTCCATTTTCACCATCAAATTTTAGCTGGGACAAGTGATACATGAGTTCATCGGGGATGAAGTATCGAGGCTCATAAAACTCCGACAAACATCTTAGGAGAATGATTTGGGAGCAAGCCATTATAGATATGAGGTTAACTGCAGGCTCTAAGGGCTCAGCTTGTCATTTGGCCCTCCTTCTAGCGCCAATTTTGTTGACGGGAAAATTTGTCCAGCCAACAATAGGGGATCTCCCCGGTAAAAGGTCCCAATTAGACCTTGAACTGTTTCGAATAGGGATCCCGTCAGGGGTGAGGGTCCGGCTACCGTAGATTTCTCCTTTCTTTGGGTCTCGCTTAAACTCTATAAAATAGTGGATACACACCTAATCAAATGGTACAAGACATATGATTGACGCATTAAATGTACATACAACACTATGAGTAGCAAGAGGAAATAATAAAACATGAAGACCGAAGGAAGTGTTGTTAACAACACTTCATTAGGGTCATGCCTGTAAGCTATTCTGACCACAAAGGAAACAATTCCTCATGGCAAGAACACCCTTCACTTCCTAAAAGTTTAAATGGTAGCACAAATGCTAATAAACAAAGCCATCATCATTTGTTAAGAAAGTGAAATGAACTCAACCACCATTAACATACTTAGCAAACTGTTATGCAATTATGATATGAATTAAATATACAGTTCCCTTAACCTAAAGATATTCAAAAACTAAAAAATATAATACTCAATAGTGCTCATACATAAGACAACACCAGATCCACACAGAGATTTTTCAAAATTCTTGTATTCATGCTCAAATGTATAATCTATATAATACAGTGTACTTAGCTCGAGTCCCAAACAAAAGATCCCTTTAAAAATTCCCGAAGGAAGCATTTACAGAGAAAAGCTTGCCCTTTGGGCTCCCTGAATTTTCACTTTCCCGACTGTTGGGCTACCTTGCGACCCAGTCTATTCTGCGACTTGTGACCTGAGCCACTATTGCAACCGTCGACCTAATTGGGTACTGCAACCTTGCGAGCTAGTCGCTGGGTCGTCTGGTCGCACCGTCGGGCATTAATAGGGGATGCGACTTAGCGACCTGGCGACCTCCAAAACTTGCGACCTTTGGGAATTTCTGACCTGCGACCTCAAGAGATTTTGCGACTTGTGACCTCCAGCCATCAGCGACCTGCGACCTTGGACCATCTGCGACCTGCGACCTTTAGCAATCTACGACCTGTGACCTGCCTAGATCATGTGACCTTGCAACCTAGTCGCTGGGTCGTGGGTTTGCGCCATCGGGCTTCTAACAGGGAGTGCGACTATGCGACCCGGCGACGTGAGGAAAATTGCAACTTTAGACCTTCGGTCATCCCTTCTACATTTCTCTTTCAGAGATATCATGACCTTGTTCTCCGGAGGCCAGCCTTATTCCTCGTCATGAAACAACAGCTCATATTTGCTGGTTACGTCATTGTAGCGCTAAGGGAATTTGCATGTGATGATAAGTGGGAGAATGGTTTATGTTTCAAGCAGGATACTGAGCATCCACATAACACGAGGTTTTGAGGTTCATTTGAAACCTAGATCTGCATCCTCCGGAGAGAGCTAGCAGTTCTTTTAATTTGGGTAGACATAGTTGTTTCAACATCAGCCATATATATATACACATGTTAGGGAATCAACATAAAAAATGCAATAACTTTATCACAACTAAAACTAGTTGGACCCCTGTGTGGTCAAATGTTGTGCCATTATGTCATCAGGGAGAATGGCTCAAGTGGGTTTTCTTTGCGTTTGTTCAACCATTTGTAACGTCCATTGGTATCGCTACGGATTCAGTGCTAAGGGTGGACTCGTAATTACTTTGGTGAGACATGATGCTCCCTCCTTCTTACTGAACATGATACCATATAGAAAGAATTTATGAAACATGGGCACTAACATGGGTCCGCTGCTTCTATCTCCCTTGATGATATGGATCTTCCATACTTGCAACCCTTGAAGTTGTAGACCTGGATGAAGTCGAATGCTTCACAAAGGCGAATCTAATGATCGTATAGCGGCATTCCTATTAAATTTTCGACTGCCCTCTATGGCGTAGTTTACCATGCTTTTGTATCAATACTGATAACGAATTTTATGAAAGAAAAATGCTTCTTTTATGATCATGGAGGCCTAAGGTTTATGGCGTGCTTAGCTCCCATTGTGATGTAAATAATTTCCTGGTTCAGAGCCATGGGATCACAGTATGAGGTCTCTCCCCTACCTCAAAAATATTTTGTGCATCTTGCAGTGTATTCACGTTAGGTCGCAAACTTGGGGGGGATTCGCTGAGTTGGGTGGTCGCACCTTGGATGAATTTTCCTGATCTGCGACCTGGCGACTTGAGCGCACAGCTACATGGTCAGGGGTCGCGTACGTGGCAGATTCTCTTGGGTGTTGTATTTGTGACCTTGCGACCTTATAGGGGTCGCACTGTAGTGGGGTCGCAGCACTTGTCATCTGGTGAAAATTGCGAGCAGTGAAAGGAACATGCCTCTCAGCGATCATGTGTTCCTTTTTGGCATTTATCAATGTATCAGACACAGGGTATCTACATTTTAATCCTTTTTAAAGGAGTCTATATTTATGGTAGCCAACACAATGGATCATGAGGTTCCTGCATGCAGCGGTAATATTTTCTCCAACTGCTTTTACCCCTTTGCCTCTCTTGAACTTCGCCACACCATACTTAAACATTTTACATGCGTTGAAAATAAGAATGATGCATTACGCTCGAAGCTCTTTAGCAGACTTACAAAGCTAAACAAACAATTCAAAACTTCATGCGATTATTACATAGTTTCGATGTGCAGTAGCTACGACACCTTAACTAAAGTTCTACCTACAAAACGCAACGACGGGCTTAGAGAAAGATCCTCGTTCTTTATTTCCTGTCAATTTTGATTCCAATGCACAAACTGTAGGTGTGATAGAGCGAACGTTGTCTGGTGCAGGAGCTATTGTTTTCTCTGCCCCTATTTTAATCCTTCGGATGTCGTCAAGGTTTTACATTTGCCCCATGTTTGCCATTTAAAAATAGAACGTTCCTCAGTGCATGAATGACATCATTAGACTAGATTACAACCTTAGGCTGGCCAGACGATGGCAGATTTCAAAAGGGCCGCCATCCTATGGAAATCACATTTTATAGTTGCTATTGTGCTCATTCAAATGAGTGTTTTTCTTTTCCGTGCAAACCTGTGACAATGACAAAGTTGTTACAACAAAACCTATGCACATGAAATTCGTGATGGAACTATATTGCCACTTTTCTTTGCCGTCACCGCTAAATCCACACTGGATAATAGCATTTATTGCCTGTATCCGCTAAAACACTAATTTAGTGTCATGGTCCACGTGGTGTGGTGCATGGGCGGTTGCTAAATATCATTAACGCATTCTTGGGAGGTGTAACGCTTGGCATTTGGGAGTAGCTGGAAATTCTGTGGAAGAAAATGTCATGGTGAGGCCCCTCTCTATTTGGAGAGTATGTCTCACCCAAGCTAAAATAACTAGGAGTAACAGATCATGCACCAATTTTACGTAGCAAAAACGACGTGAAGAAAAGCTGTGAAGAAGGGCACAAAGAGACCAAACTGAAATAATGCAGAATAAGAGATTAGGTGTCAGCGTTGTGCTCATCCACCAGAGCATTTCACTTTTCTCACAAATCCATATGTTATGATACCCATCCATAATGCGTAGAGAAATACATGAATGCACGGTGTTAGCACGCCATCCCTAATGACCAAACAAAAGTCCAGCAAAACTGCAGCCAGCAGTGTGGACCAGACACATTGCACCGTAGTTATTTGACATTTGTCTTTATAGATTTGTTATAACGTTATTCTCCCTATTTTAAATGTAAAATTTGACCATTATATATATATGTACACTCCACAGGTTGAAACTCGTCATAGAAATGTTTAAGTCCACGTAATATATTTTCATATAGTTTTGATTCGTGTTTTAATCATAAAGTTTGACCGCTATATATATATATATATTTGCTCTCAAACATTTACCATAAGTTGAAAACTAGCCATCGAAGGTTTGGCTCCATGCAACGTGTCCATGCAGCTTTGTTCCACCATCTCACATGGTTTGAAAACCATATGTTCTTCCACCACTTAAAGCATGGTCATAGATTGTCAACTTTTTTTACGATCTTTCTCTTGGTTTGACTGTTATTGCGTTAGAGTTATTATACATGCCATCGTGGCTTTGTTATAACTCTCCACCCATATTTCAAACATACCTTTGACCACCAAATATATATGCCCCAAATGCTTTACTGTAAAATGCGATCACCATATATGTCTGCTTAGCACCCATTTGTAATGCTTTTATATGGTTCTGCTCCGCCATATCACATGATTTTTAAACCATATGCGTTGCACCTTGTTTTAGTTGTACAACGTCTAACATCATTTTCTTTGGCTAACCCTCACGACCTCTTGCTCGACCAATTGCATTAATCTCATCAATAGAGATAATACTTGGTGTAGACTGCCTGACTTCAGAAAACAAGCTTCTAACTCTCGAAGGCCCAACACCAACAAAAATCTTCATGAAATCTGAGCCAAAAATTGAAAGAAAAAGGAACTCCTGTTTCCCCTGCTATAGCTTTTTCCAAGAGATTTTTCCTTGTGCCAGGAGGACCCATTAAAAGGGCACCTTTTGGAATTTTAGCTCCTAGCTCTTGGTACTTTTAGGATTTTAAGAAACTTCACAAACTCCATGATCTCAGCTTTTCTTCATCACAACCAGCTACATCCTTAAATAATACCTTGTCCTAGCTTCGTCACATTAGCTTTGCCGATGTTAAAGAGTCCACGACCACCCTTGCCTCCAGGTCCACCTACACCCAAATCACTTTGCATGCTTCACCCAAAGTAAATAAGAGACCCCAGAATCAATAATGTAGGTGCAAATCGCAACAACTCTTGGTACCAGACCATTTCTGAAACATATATTACAGGAACATAATCATGAGGACCAATACCCAACGCTTCTTGTGCATCTTCCAACTTCTGCTCAAAATATTCAACACTGCAAATATTAAAAGAATACTATGTTGGATGCCACCCTCAGAGGAGGTCCGTCTAACATGTATCTCTGCATCACTTTTTTCACTTTGGGTAGAATTATTTGGTGAATTTCAAACATAAACTTTAGCTACAGATTTGTTTTGAAACCATAATATGGTCCACAAGCCAAGGTTCCAGAATTTTATTTTTGAATTCCTGAAAACTAATATCTTCAGATGTAGGAGGCTTAATGTTTTCTGGAATCTGTCCTCCCCCAAGATTTCTCCACAAGAACTCAGACCATCCTTGCTTTGATAAATAGATATTCATTTGAATCAGGTAACCTTTCCCCTTGAGTCGTGAAGATGCACCTCCGGAAGGATGTGGCTTAATAGTGATTAATCATTCCCTCAACTATTGCGCTCTTTTCATTTGAGTTCCAATTTATTTCTCCTAGTGTGATAGCAATATTGCTTGGTACATCATCTGTGGGGTCGACCTGCATGCCAAATTATAATATTAATTAGTTCAAGTTACTGTTTATGGAACGATTCTGACCCCCTTAAATAATTTCCTGAGCCTATGAGTTTAAGCGAAGTATCAAAACAAAATGCCTAATGATCTTTGGCGGGATGGTTTCTAATGTACATCCTCAATACACAGAATAGTTTCTATTTGAATGCATGCATGGCGATCCTCCTGCACATGGCGTGGTTGCATCAAAATCATCTCGTTATGATGGTGAGAAAGCTCGTGAGGGGTTGGGGATAGGTCACTAGGATGTCACTGACTGCAGGTCAGGTGAAAGACTTTAACGACTAAGCGAGCAGAGGGGGACCCGAAATTTTAAATATACCCCAAAATTTTGGGTGTTGTTGTAGTGGCTACAACAGACTGCTCCTAGATTTTTTACTCAATTCCTTCTTAGAAATATAGTCAAAATGTTCCGAAGAGGCCAATGTCCATACATATTCACACTAAATAATTCCGAAACCCCTTAATTGAAAGACTGCATGCTGATATCAATCATTAAATCAAGGAATATATAACTTCTATTCGAGGTTTCACCAATCTCAAAACCACTAAATTGAAGGACTGCACGCCCGATAATTGTTGCACTTGGAAAATATTTTGCAGCTTTATGCACTGTGGAATGCATCGTATTAGACATATATGCCTTCTGAGGATCTCCTACAATAGGAGGAAGTGTCCCATCATAATCCAAAAATACTACAATATGCTTTCCTTTGGCTTATGCTAGAAATCTTATCAAACATTCTTAAAGTTGAAGGACGATCCACCATCCATGAACCATAGGCTTTGTTTTTTCATGTCTAGATCAAGTTCAACATAGTTAAATCGACTAGCCAATATACGTTCTGAAGTTTTAATAGCATTAACCGAGTTGTCATTCTCAATATTGTTTGGAAATATTTTTGTCAAATAAACTGATGTTGAACTGGAAGAATGTGACAATGTTGATGCAGAAATGAGACTACAGGTGTAGCAGGGGAAAAAGGACATAATCTTAACCTCGGTTTTTCCAAGGATAGAGAATCCACCATCAAGAAGACATCTATTAATAATGATATTATTACACAAAATACTTATTCAATCTAGTTAATAAAAGAATTTATAATTAAATTCTAAATGCCTCTACTCATCAACTTAATAATATAAAACAAATTAAAACACTAGGTACAAGCATGTATTTATCCGGTAAAAAACTATAAAAATTTGGACAAAGATGTTGTTGGCAATATGATGCTAAGTGTTGTCCTTGATGGCAACCCACTTGATGAAGATGATGGCAACCTACTTCATGAAGTTGTCCCTGATGGAATATGTCTTGATGAACTTGTTAAATGATGTAAATATGATGTATATACAATCGTTAATGATGGAAGGAATGTCAGTATATGCTAGAACATGATGAAAAGACTATGTCTCAAGGCATACGCGGATTTGTCTAGACAAAGTAGCGTATGCACGCGGAAAATAACGTGCCAAGTCGCGTATGGGAAAAAGCGCTCTAAATATGTAAAACCAGGGGTATCCACTATGGGATTGACCCATTGTATTGAGTAATGATTCATCTATGTGACACTGTCCAGGAATACCATCGAAAGTAATGTGGTTTTGGCTCATGGTATTGATAAAGGGTAAACCTGTATAAGGAGAATAAATTCATAGTGCAAAGGGGTGCATGAGTCTGGGCTTTGATGAATAGTTCTCTTTGAAGTATATCTGTATGGTTGAACCATGTTCCTAATTGATAGATCTGAATCTATAATGCACCTATGAACATGATGAAGCTCAATATCTCTAGATCTAGAAATGGTGAATGTCAAGGATGATCTGAAAAGAAGTGAAGAAGACCTGGTGCAATCCTGTTGAAGAGATTGAAGAAATCTGGGTAAGTTTATAGATCTGGTCTGTACTGCAAAGTTTATCTTTTATAGAGCTATACGCAGGTTCGTTTCATGAAAATCGCGTGTATACGCGGGTCTGTGGAAAGAAAAGCGCGTATGCGCAGTTAGGGTTTTTCCTTGGAAAATGCACTGAAGTATACGCGGGTTCATCTTCTGGAAAGCGCATACATACGCGGGTCTGATTAAATAAAAGCGCGTATGATTTTTGATCTAATGGTTGCTGAAGGTTGAATGTGTTTCTGCATATCTATTCTGAAGTCTGGGTTATATCTGATATTCTGGTTATAGTGGTCTCACTGCTCTGTTTGAAGCAATGAGCAAGGTATGATTGTTGATAAGTGAAAGGTTGTGTTGAAGTTGTTTGATCCAGTTTGAAAATTGATGAAACGTGGTCTGCAGTGGTGTTGAGGGTCGAAGCCTTCAGTTAGGGGGTTGTAGCTCCCTTCCAGGAAATGCTGGTAAACGAGTTCAGGGGGTCGTAGCTCCCTTCCAGGAGAGGCTGGTAAACGAGAGAAGGTTGTAGCCTTCTGCAGGTGGGTGCCTGTGTGTTGGTTTGAGTCTCACCAGTACATGATTGTAAGAAGTTTTCTTAATAATAATTTTTGAAGGCTGAAACAACGGCAGCGGTGGTTTTCTCCCGAATTGGGTTTCCACCTAAAAATCCTGGTGTTCATATGTGTTGCGTATGTGTGATGATTATTTTGTTCTGTCTGCACCTTTTTTACTGTTTCTGAAATATCTGATGAATGAATAATGCAATGATCTGAGTTAAGATTCAATCACATAATTAGATCTCTAGACATACGCGAGTTCTATAAAGGATATCCGCGTATAAACGCTAGTTTCCTTCAGTAAAGTAGCGTATGGGTTTTTACAAAAGGAAAAAAGTAAAAGTTTGATTATGCACTAAATATTATTTATATGAGTATTTTTCCCAACATATGCAGCTCAACATCCCCCCACGCTGAACTTCTTGCACGTCCTCATGCAAGCCAAAACTATAAGACGATGAAATAAGGCAGGGAAAATGTTAGCAATGATTTTAGCAAGTAAGGAAGAAGATTCCTGATGTATGGAATGCCTTAATTAACCTGCAACATAAATATTACAATGCCAACCAAAACCACATTACAGTTCTCATGAAAGTATCAATTGCAGGAATGTAACAGGATCAGGTACAACAAGTAGACATTATAGAAAAAGAGTATCGCTCATGCTTGTTACCTTGTCCCAAATGAATTCCCTGTTTTGTTTCTACCCAAAGTCTTATGATGAAAATCAAATTTTGTTGAAAAGGTGCAGTTTCAAAAGTAACAACATAAGATTCCTGCACCTATTATAACAATCTCGTTCCTAGCTCATTCAACACATATTTAGAGACAACTTCAATCAATATGCATTATTGGCAACCAACACCTTGTGAGTAGTCATCATTAAGTAATTCATCACTCTGAATACCATGAAAATTAAAGTGAGTTATGATACCAATCAGCAACCTCTTTATCGACCACTCTAAATTATGTTGTTATATGGATTCCAAAACTAAATTTCCTCTTAATCTAGTACAAAGAATAACCTTCCCTAAGGGTACCACATCATTAAATATTCTTCAATTTTTGAAAGATAGAACTCAAAGTACCATGTTCAATCGCCTTAAAACCATTGTTCAAGAAAAACGATGATTTTTAGGGAAAGAGAAGTATAACCAAGAAAATCATAGTATGTAGTTAACTTTAATACCATAGACATGGCCCTACTACCCGTAGGTGTCCATAACCTCCACAGGGATGTTTTCTAACCTAGAGAAATGTCAGTATCCCACTTACTAGATACAGATTTAGAGTTAGCTTATTTGACTCTTTAGATGAAGGCCACTATCCTAGCTTGGTAACCATTTGTTGGAAGTGCCACTCACAAGGAGTACCCTGAATGAACTGGCAGGCACATGATGAGACTTCCTATTTTCCAACTTTTTGGCTGAAATCCATTACTCTGGCTTAGTGACCAGTAGCAGTAATGTCATGCATGCTAGGTCTCATGATCGTGGTAGGTCAGCTCATCGTGAGACCTCCTATCCTTCCCTAAGACTTTCTAAGCTCTAGTTATCATTAACCTTAAAGGTTACATAATAAGTGGGGAGACAGATCTACTCCTTAAGAGTACAGGATGGCGTGAAATTTTTTTAATGACTAATCATTGTTGGCTAATTCCTCTACCCTAAGGACTTATTAAATATATCCCAGACAATGAGTGAAAGATTCCTTGAGTTAAGAATGCTAGTGCTCTCATGGATAGCTCATTATGATCTTAACAAGAGTGGTCCACCATAGGTGTTTTCTAATAGTACCTTCTAAGGGAAAATGAAAATATATATCCTAGACGAAAACTTATTAGAGTGACTAATCATGGTTACTTTTGGAATATCATAAGGTATTAGAGTGAATTTTACTCAATAAGATTCTTCAAAAATGCGTGTGTTAACAAATAATGTGGATCCAAAGTAGTTTTAACAACCTTGATTTAAAATTCAAAATGCTAATATCATTATAAATGCCTTATTCATTTATTCTCCTACCCTACTTTACCCTAAGAGGCGAAAGACTCCCGTTTAATTATAGGAGTACTTCCAATGAAGCCATGTGCGTAAAAAAATGTTGATTATACTCACAATTAGTTTTAAAGAATAGAATTCACGACATATGAAAGCATGACAAAATAGTTTCTTCAACTGTTATGGTACCAAGCGTTTCTAAATGCTGAGAAAGTAAGATGGCTTGATGACTGCTCAAAAGCATGATTCAATGGAATCCACATATTTATAATTTTCAAACTTATGTAAATATTCAATAGTTTTCTAGTTACTCTCCTGGATGCACAAAGAGTCTGGTGAAAGAGAGAAGATAAATCCCTCAAGTTCAGGCTCAAATATTTTATTTTAAAATTTACAAGAATGGTTAAGAGAGATTCTAGGGTTTTGAGTTTTAACAACTTTTTGAGAACATGTTCCAATGAAATATTTATCCTCTGGTGGTGCTTGAATTACACCTTCCTGGGGTGAATGTTTTGTAGTAATCGGGGAAGTTTCCAAATTAATTCCCTTTCCTAACATGGAAGATGTAGCATTATGTTCAATAGGGGAATAAACGGAAATAATAGGTGGTTGAAACTGTTGCAGAACTTGATGGTTTAGATTAGGTTTTAAGATGTGGTTTGGGCTAGGGTTTTGGTTAATGCTTGGACTAAGATTTGGATTTGTATTTGGATTAGGCTTTGGACTAGGGTTAGGTCTAGGTTGTAAGTTAAGGTTTGGGTTTGAATGAGGGCTAGGTTTAGAGTTTGGAATAAGGTTAGGTCTAGGGTATGGATTAGGGTTAGGGTATGGATGAGGGCTAGGGTAAGGTTGCACATGCAGCTGCGACCATGGAGGAGGGTAAATTAATGGTACATTGGAAAGAAATTGTGGTTGTTGTTGGTGCTCATATGATTGAATTTGCATGCGATATTTCCATAGAGATAAGGATCCAAAAAATTCTTGAGGCCATGGAGATATCTGGCTCGAGGATGAGGGCCAAGGTGAGGGTCACTGTGGCCATGAAGTAAGATATTCAATTAGAGGAGGATCAGAAGTTTTCCATGAAACTGCAAGATTATAAACATGTTGAGGAACCTACTCAGGAAAATAAGCATTACTCCAAGTATCACATGGTGTTGGGTTTTGAGTTATAACTGGTGGTTGATTTGATTCCTTACTTGATTCCCTAAGTACCTTTCATAATTGTGGTAGTGATGGGAAATGTTTGGTTGCATGAACATCCTCACAAATTTTGCAAACTTTTAGATCACTAAGTGGACACTTTCAATGGCAGTGTTTCTTTTGACAGTTGGTGCAAAGAATAAGTAGTAGTTCTTCATCCTTCTCTTTCTCTTGGAAATCACCCAATTCAAAAATCAAAGATTTAATAATATTGAATTTATGTTCAAGAAAGGTGTTAAATTCTTCTCTTGTTAATTCCTCATTGGATGAGTTGTCTTTTTCTGTAGTAGCATGAAAGCTCCTCATTGAATGATTCCTCAAAATACCATTTTCTTGTTCTTAACAAGCCTATTGGTATATTCTGTCATCACATAGATTAGTACACAAGGGTTCTTAAACACCCCAAAAATCATATAACGTTGGAATCTGAAGATGGATTTAAAAGATTTTAGATCAAATAAAACTCATCATGCTTGCATGAAAGGAAAAATTCGAATCAAAGTACTATTTAATCTATTAAAAACAAGGCAATTTGGAAATTAAATGTCTAAATCCCATTTCTACAAGTAAGGAAATAAAATTTCAAGAGATAGGCAAGATGGCCAAACTTTGGACAAACCCCACAAAAGTGGATTTGTGGCTCTTCACTCACATCTTACTGTACACTCTCCGACCTCTGATGTCTTGCAATATACTTGAAAATCTGGAAAAAAAAAATTACGTGAGCCAAAATACAACTCCCCGGTAACAACGCCAAAATTTTTGTCAGTTTAATTGTCGGATTAAACCTCTCAATATTAATTATCATTCTGGGAGTCGTAAATGTGATTTGCACTGCATACTGGCTTAGCTTAATGGTCAGAGTATGAATATATTCCTTTTTAATGATAAACTAGTTACTGGAATGAAACACACCTTTGCTGGAAAATAAACAATCTTGAAAAGCGAACCTACTTAACCAATTTCATTCACTGTGTAATATTCCAAATTAGGAACAGCTACACTATTGGGAATATCTCAATATATTGCAAATGTGGAGATCAGCAATACCTAAACATGAGCTGGAAATAGCAGTGAATACATTAATACAAATATGCTGGAAGATCCACATAACCATTACATTAGATTATAGCATCCTAAATGTATATAAGATCTTGAGGAAATGATCTCTCAAGTTAGGCAATGCAGCCACGATGAAACATATACATGAAAAATGAATAAATACTGCTATACAAAAGAAGCCCTGGCTATGACTACGCAATACATGAAGTGGAATTTGAAAAATAATTTCAATACATAGATACAACAATGTATAGCTCAAATAAATAAGGGGGAGAAAGATCTCAACCCCTTGGAACAACAATACACAAGCCTCAAAAGGATTGGCTGAAATATACACAAAATGGCAAATCTGCAGAAATGTTTGAGTTGCTGGGCAGTAGCTGCAACTCAGAAAATGGAAATGGATGTAGATAGCTAATGATGTTGCAAATGATGGCTGAATCTCATCCAAATGATCTCTCAGGTGAAAGGATGATCCAATCCCTAAAGATCTCACCCTCCAAAATAGTGGAGCAAGGCCCCACTGAAATTGCACACAGAAATAACGCAGTCTAGAGAATGGAATGTGCGATTGGTGAAGAGAAGAGCTTGGCCTGATGCCAATGATCTACAATATGCTAATAAATATCCCTTACTAACCTCCATAAGGAATATAAGGTCCCTCCTCTAAAAGATAAGCCAAGGAAATGGTGTTGTGGATTCCCCATTGCAACACCCTGCAACACAAAGTTATCCTGCTCCAGGAATAATGCTATGACTGAAGGAGGTGGCCTTGGCTATGGGCCAAGAAGTGTGGAGGGTGAAGAAAAATCCCTCAAGAGGCCTCTGAAGAAGGTGAAGAAATCCTAAACAGGAATTCCCCAGCAATTCTTTCTAAACAACAGAAGAATGCACAATGTCTGAATAGACAATGAAATCAATAATCCAAAGCATGAATAACAATGCATGCCTTGCCCTCCTTTTAAAGAAGTGAAAGCTCTCTCTCCATGGGCCCCATCCATTAGGGTTTTCTCCACCAAATATCCTCTTTGTCATTCACACTGCGTTGTCTCATAAAGTGATCCACTCCTCCTATGGCAACATTGTTGACTTGGTCAAACATGACCTTGTCTTCATGCATTTTCCCCTTTCCACACTTGAGGGTGAAAAATGAAGCTACTTTGATGATCCCTTCCACATTATGAGGGATTTTATTCATGTCTTCAATAAGAATGGGTCCCCTTACCCATTTATTAAGTTTCTAGCTGATAAAAACAAAATTTTAATATTCCATTTACCTATGTGCTAAAATGGAAATATTACAATCCTCTCCTACCAAATGTTGTTTGTCCTCAAGAAACTGCAAGGATAGAACTGAATAATCTCCACCCAAGGCATGGAGTCTGAAATATGTTGAGGAAAATATTCCTCATGTAGATCCTCCATCCCCAAAGCAATCTGTTGAAGCCCCGAAAATCGAGTCTACAACAAGGGGGATACTCACCAGGTCCGGACCTTGGTTAGCAGCTCCTTTTCCTTTTGGTATAGTGGGACCGACTGAGGATATGGGACCATTTTCCCAATATGTGTGTGTGTGTGTGTTGAGAATTGATATTTCCTTTCTAAAAGTTCCTAAGTGAAATTCTTTTATTCTAACTCTAATCTAATAACATGCAATTGTATTCTAATAAACAGAAATATCTAATTCTATATTAACCCGGGATGTAATCTTTCCGTTATGCGATCTAAAATGATTTCAAATAACAATTGGTAATAGATATAATTCAACTGTTATGAGAAAATAATTCAATGGAGATAAACCACTTCGTATAAAAAGTTGGACGAAACAATTGTAAAAAACATATCGCATAATAAGCTACTCATATATTAAGCATAAATAAATAGCTATGACCGTACAGAAGTGCCAAATGATAACTCAAGTATTCACGCATCAATATATAAATAGCTAAACATGAATATCACTTTAACATAAAGGCAGAAATAGTTAAGAGATAAAAGTACCATTTATAACTAGTTCTACTGATGAGCCTCAAGCAATAATGACTTATCTCTTCTTAATCCAACATCCACTAAGAGTACAAAAGTGCAACATCAGTAGTAGATATTAAACACAGATATCAATAAATCTTGTTCCATTCATTCATCAAAACCTCCTCAGAGGGTGCAAAAGTGCATGTTTTGAGGACAAGTTTTTGACAAATTTCAGGACCCTTATCTAAATGCATGAGAAGGGTTTAAATACTACTAACTAAATCTAAAAATAATTTATTACAAAAATGTAGGATATGGTTTAAATGACCGTCCTCATTTCAGGCAAAAATAAAGCAAAATTAATACTAACACTAAATCTAAAATTAAAACTAACAACTAACTATTTGTGTATTTGTTCCTTGAAATCGCAAGCATTTAGCATTTGTTTGAGAAGAGTCGGTTGGCCGACTTCCGACTTTAACTGTCCTGTGAAAACGGAATCGGAAAGAGCTGGCGCCATCTTCTCGACAAAATTGATGATACATTTGAGATTCATACACTGGCTGTGTGGTTTTACCAAATATGCCCAGTAAGAATCCCAATTCAACTTAATTAATCTTTTGATTGATTCTGCCTTTTCTTGAGCCTTCTGTCTCTAGCCTGTCTGCAGTTGTTGTACTTTCGGTAGATACCCTAGAGTGGTTTCTTAGATCATATTTTCCCTATGCAAATTTTCATTTATGCAGTCAATAACACTATTTGCTGTTGTGGCTGCTTCTTCTGTTGTTTTCTCTGCTTTCCTGATTTGTGCATCCCACTTGTTAAAGAGCATTTCTTTGTGATTGTCGTTGATTATTGGTGCGCCTGCTCTTTTCCCCTCCTCTGTTTCTTGCCAAGCCAAATGTTCGGTGACTATTTTATCAATTAAATCGTAATCATGTCGTAATTCTATGACTTGATTTGTGATTTTATCGCTTATTTCACAATAAGAGTTACATTGTGATATTCTTTGGCACAATGCTTCATGTTGCTGCAGTATTTGATCATTTAAGGAAATGGATTCTGTGATGAATTATGTAAGCTTATGATCATCCTTGTGCATCTCTTGTATAACTTGTAACTATTTTTCTCTTTCAGACAAACTGTTCTGGTACCCTATCTGCATTTGTTGGAAGTGTTGTTGTAATCTTTCAAGCTGTTTTTGTGCTTCGTTGTTGGCGTTGGCTTGTTGCAGTTGTTGTTTCAAAACCTGTATTTGATCTTCTTTCTCTTTCATTAGTTGTTGTACCTCAGATGCTTTATCAATGGTCGCAAAGGCATATGCTCCTGCGATCTGAGATAATTTGGTGAGATTTTCAGTGGGATCGGTGGTAGGATCTTGCCATAGGATGTCTAATTGCTCTGAATTATGAGAGAGCACGTTTTCCAATTTCCTTTTCTTTCTTTGTCTTCTCACTACTGCCTTGTGTTATGGACTATAAAATACATCAAGAGGAGGAATTTCATCTATTTGGAGCATAAGTTCAGAGGATGGGGTAATGGGAATATGTTCCATTTCTGAGACATTGCTAATTGTTCCTGTGACTATATCTTTTATTGCCCGTACATTACTCACAGTTGTCTTTGTGCTCTATCCTTCAATATTGATTAAATTATTGAATGTCTCCCATTCTTTATCTAGCTCAGTTCTGACTGATGGTGGCTGGACGATGAGAGGTGGAGGACATAGCTGTGGAGAGGTCAAAACCTGTTGCTGTGGGAGCTCCTTTGAGTGGGAAGTATCCCTTACTGTCCCTTCACTTTTATCATGGTCACTTTCAGACCTCTTAGAGTGTTCTGAAGTTTCTCTCCCGGACTTAGATTTAGATCTGTCTGTGCCTAAACTTCCACTAAGACTAATAGTGGGAGTTGGTTCCCTTATGGGTTCCAAGCGTAATTTATTCAAAGGGATATTAGCTAACCTCCTTTCCCTATACATCTTGAACTCTTGAAATTCTGCTGGAGGAAATCACATCTAGGCCGAATGTAGAACCTCTTTAAGTGTACCTTTCTGCTAGAACATGTCATCAAAAATATCATCTTCTTTATAAAACACCTTTATTTTGACTGCAATAGTGAAATTTTTAGCAATATCATAAGGGTCGAATGGTCTTCCTAGAAATTTGAACAATCATAGACACGTTATGTTGTTTACTTCTTTGAATGCATGGCCTACATCAAATAGTGAAAAGGCCCCACAGGCCACGGGAAATTGTGGCCAAATAGCCTTCTTTTTTTCCTTCAAATCTTTAGTCAAACCTCTTTCTCTGCAGGTTTGATAAGCAATTTCTCGTGCCATGAGTTTATCAGGAACATATAAAGGTAATATATGAGGGGAAGCAAGAATTCTGAATACCCTGACATATGTAAATAGTTCTTCTCCGAACCATCTCGCAACAGGGAGAATATCTACCTCTGATTTGGGAGAAAATCTTGGAGCGTCTTTATCATATAACATTTTGTACAGGGGCAACATGATTCCATGAAAAATCTTGTAAAAGTACGGAGTGAACTTGGAATCCCAAAATTATTTATGATAAATATGAATGGGTAAGGGGTCTTGAGTCGTCCATTTCCAACCCATTAAAGGAAACTTGGAAATATAACAGATTGTATCCATCACATATGCAGATAAGTAGAAAGGGGGATAATTTCTCTGAGAAATAGTTCTTTTAGACCGATAATTTACAATGGTTGTCGCTAAGTTGTCAGATAATATCTTAGCCCAATCCACAACAGTAGCATTAATAGCGGCATTCAATAATGGTAGCGATTCAGATGAAAATTTATTAATTTCTGGCTTCCCAAAAATTCTACAGAGCATAGCAGCAGCAAAGCAATACAGGGAGGTGAGAGAACCAGTACTATACATACCATGTTTATCCTTTTTTAGTGGTTCGTCCCTCCTTGACCAATCCTTGGTGCATTCTTCCAGGTCTTCATTTTCTTTAGCAAACTTTTCCATGAACTGTTTGTTATAAGTCTCTTGTGGATCTGGTAAATGATACATGAGTCTCAAATCTTGTGGAGTGAATGAGCCAATGAGTCCTTGACCCTGAGTCTTAAATTCTCTGTTTGTGATGTCAGTGCTGTCCAGTACCCATTTAACGTTGTCTGTGTATGGAATAATTTTGGGCCTCTCCGCTATCCGGTGCAAGAACGAGCAAGCTAGCTCTGTAATAGACGCCTCAGAAGATCCATGTGAGCCTGCAGTAGCTATTACCTCCATTATTTTGGGATTCTCTTCCTCAAGTAGACTGTACATTCCTTCCCAAGTAGTAATACCAGCATCTTTATTACAGATGGTTTCTGTATACAAGGGCATCATTTCTTTGTCTTCAAAACTCGGAGCTTTGCCTTTCTTTCCCATAATATCCTGAATATTGCTTTGCATATTTTTCTATTCTTCGTTCCTGCAGTTTACAAATGAGGTGAGAATAATGATAAGAAAAAGGTGACAGGAAAGCTTTAAATGTCGAAGACATATAAAATATACCACCTTACGTGAAATGGCTCTTCGATCAGAACAAAACCATATTTCATTAATGATTGACAACTAAATCATTGATTAACATTAAAGCGCATAACCAGGTCTCGGTTTATGGAAGCGTTAATTTACTGTGAACCTAAAGATCTATGATAAGCGATCCATTGCACTCATAATATAAATAGCTTGTAAATCATAGATCATAACTTTTGTAGTAGTCGCAACCTAGTTGAATACTTAAATTGCCAATCTTAAATATCGAATCATTTGGAGAAGCATTAGCATGACAATCATCCGTTAATGTTTTTTCTGCGAAATGCGATTTGCGATATGTGCCATCACATATCGGAGGTTTGAGGTTTTTCAGCGTAAATGATATTTGAGGCATGCGATGCGATGAATGTTTTTAGTGTGTAGTTTCGCATCATGTTCTCGAAATCTTAGAATTCCACTTGTAAGGAGGTATCCATTACCTTTTTTGCAATGCAATATTTCTTAAGGAATGATTTTATCCTACCTTATCATAAAAGGTAATACCTTATATTTTTCAAGGGGTATTCTCCTAAGTTTATGATAGTAAGTTTTATTGAAAAAATGAAATACAAGCACTAATCGATTTTTTAAATTTTTTGACTAAGGGCCCCCACTTATTTAGTAGTAGTGAAAATACTAAATAAGAAGGGGGGTTGTTGCTGGCCACAACAATTGGCAATTTCACTTGGAAGAACCAGTTATCTCTGCTTTTCTTTTGAATTTTCTAAACTTCCAAAATAGAAAATTTTCCAGAAAATCAAACTTTATTATAGAAAGACAAAGTACATTGTGCTTTTATCTATCAATGATATTTCGTTTATTCTATATTTAACTTTGATTGTTTACTTCCTCAAGCTATTCCTTGTATCTACATCAGTCACTACTTGGTTTATAAAGATAAAAACAAAGACTTCTCTGTAAATTAGTTTTAAATATGCTCATTTGTTGTAGGTAGAGCCTCTGCTGCCAGCAGGCATTTATAGCCTCGAGAGGGTTACCTATTACCCAGCAATGATCATGTATCCTATTTAGAGAAATATACAATTTTCAAAGAGAAATCCATATCCATATTTATCGCTTTCATTTTCTTTTTACCCTTAAAGAAAAATGTCTTGGTTTGGTAGCCAATTTATGACAGTGCCATTCACTTGATTTATAACTTTGCTGAACAAATTGGCTCATGATGAGACCCCTTGTCTTTTGATTGCAACAATCTTGAGTCATTTCCCTGTTGTGGTATGCAGTATTGGCAAAGTCAGCAAGCTATAATATCTATAATCATGATAAGTCATCTCGTGATGAGACCTCTTACTCTTTAAGTTAAAGTGTATCATTGGATTATTCCCTGAACGTTGTAATTTCCTAGGTGGGGAGGAAGTTATTGTTTCCTTAAGATAGCTCTGGATGACAATGGTAAAGTTTTTTGGAAAGAGCTTTTCTACAGAGAATCTTTGTTTTTTTATTGATATCTTTTATTGGACTGATATAAAACAATTTCCCACTAAAGGTCATTTTTTATCAAAATTTACAAGGTTGAAACTAGTATCATTTCTAGGCTTAGAGCCTTTAACTGTATCTTTCAATAATAATGATCAATTTTCTAGAAGAATTCTATTTATACAAGTGAAAAAAAAAAATCTAAAAGAGAATTTGTATCTTTTTTGTGAATTCCAAATGTAACCATTTACAACTGATTTTATGAGGAAAATAAAGAAAAATAATCTACAAAATAGAAGAATGATCTCCTATGGAAAATATTTTTTGAGGATCTGTCCGTTAACAGGTAAAGACTCTCTTTTTCCTGTTAAATCCTGTAACATAAAAGTAGATGGACCTATGACTTCTACGATTTGGAAAGGGCCAAGGCACATTCATTGAAATTTCGTATGTTTCCCTTTTTCCTCATGAGCCTTGTCCCATTTTAAAACTAGATCTCCCATATTAAAGTCCTTTCTGGATATCATGTTTGAATCAAAAGAATCTTTTAATAATTCTTGGTGATGAGCATGAGTTATTTTGGCCTATTCTCATTGCTCTTCTAGCTTAATTATTTCCAGCTGCCTTACCTGTAAGGAAGAAGTTGGTGCTTCATCAATATATTGAACTGAGGCCAAAGAGGGAATTGCTAGATGAGTTGGAAGAACCACTTCTTTCCCATAAACTAAATTAAAGGGAGAAGTGCCAATGGATGCTTTCTGCGTTATTCGATCTGCCCATAAAGCATATATTAAAGACTTATGCCAATTTTTGTGATTTTGATCAATGGTTCGCTTAAGTTTTTATTTGTAGATTCAGCTAACCCATTCCCTTGTGGATAATAATTGGTAGAGTATTTGAGTTTGAAACCCCTTTTCAGTCCAAATTCAGTCATACCATTACCGGAAAAATACGATGCATTATCAAACATTAAAACAGAAGGTAAACCAAACCTGGTGATTATGAACTGATCTATGAACTCGATGATATGCTCGGAATTAGCCGTCTTGAGAGGAACTGCTTCTACCCATTTAGTAAAATAATCCGTTGTTGTAAGGATATACCTATGTTTTTTAGAAGAGTGAGGAATGATCTCACCTATTATATCCAATCCCCATTGATCTAAAGGCTGCTCAATGTTGACTAGTTGCAGCGGAAATGATGGTTTCTTTTGTCTCCCAGCAGTGGTTTGAAAAACTTGACATTTCCTTACGTAGCTATGTGAGTCTTCGAATAGTGTGGGCCAGTAATAGCCTGTGTGGAGGATTTTATGTGCAGTAGCGTCTCGAGCATAATGTCCGCCTGCTGGCTCATCATGGAGTTCCTGCAAGACTTTTTCAGCTTCAAATTTCTCAAGACATCTAAGGAGAATAGAATCATAATTCATTCTAAAAAGAACATCATTCACGAGTTGATATTGTTTAGCTTTCAACCTTAGAGCTCTTTTCTTGGTGTAATCGATATTTGGGGGAGCATATCCATTCTTTAGATAAAATATGATATCAGCGTATAATGATTCAACATCGTTTAGGCTTACCTCGCACATTTGTATCTCTGCAGATGGTATTTTGGAAATAAGCGATGCTCCAGCTAGCATTCTGCAAAAGCCTTGACCTTTTACAATACTTGCTGGTTTGATTTCTACATCATATTATTGTAAGGCAGTAACCCAATTGGCTCTTTTCTCACCCACATATTTATGTACTAAGAGATTTCTTACTGCTAGAAACGGTACTATGATTTTTGTATGGGTTTTAAGTAGAAAGGGTCTGAAATATTTAATTGCTTTGAAAACAGCATAAGCTTATTTCTCTACATCTGAATAATTTAACTCAGCCCCCTATAAATTTGAACTGAAAAAAGCAATTGGGGCTTCTGCCTTGTGTTGATTTTCTTGAGTGAGTATCACATCATATGATCTATTAGAGGCAAATGTATATAAAATAAAAGGATCAGAAAAATTTGGAGTTGCTAAAGATGGAGTGTTAACAATTTCTTGTTTGATCAAATTGAATGCCTCATATTCATCTTGGCCCCATTTGAAGTTTGAGTTCTTTTTAATCATTGCTTGTAAAGGAGATACGATTCTTGAAAAATCTGGCACAAATCTCTTTACAAAATTAATCTGGCCAAGGAAAGATTGCATAGCTTTCTTGTTGTGAGGTAGGGGTATTTTGGAAATCTCCTTGATTCTGTTAGGATAAATATGAATTCCAGATTTTGACACTATGAATCCAAGAAGTTTTCCTTCACTTAATGAAAAAAAGGATTTTTTTGGGTTAAGTGAAATTCCATACCTTTGACAACGTTGAAATATCTGTTTTAAATCTCTAAGATGATTGCCTCATTTCTTGGAATATACAGTTATATCATCCAAGTAAACTACCACTGATGTGTTAACTAATCCCTTGAATGTGATGTCCATGGCTCTCTGAAATTTGGCACCAGTGTTGATCAGACCAAAGGGAATCTTTTGATATGCGTAAGTGCCCCATTTGGTTCTGAATGTGGTTTTCAATTGATCATCGGGATGGACCAACACTTGGTTGTAACCAGAGAAACCATCTAAGAAGGACATTAATTCTGATCCTGCGACTACCTGCAATATTTGTTCCATGGGAGGCAAAGGAAAATTATCTTTTTGGCAGGCTTTGTTAAGATTTCGAAAGTCAATGAAAATTCGAATGTCTCTGTTCTTCTTTCTAATAGGAACCATACTAGAAACCCATTTAGAATGTCGAATGGGAAAAATGATTTTGGCTTTCAATAACTTATTGAGTTCAGATTTGATTTGGTTTTCTAAATTGGGATGGATCTTTCTTAGCTTTTGCTAGATAGGTTTTTCATAGTTTATCATTGGGATAGTATGTTGGATGATATAAGTGTCATAAATTTTGAGTTCATTGTAGTTCCAAGCAAAGACACTTTTGTATTGTTTCAAAAGACGAACATATGCTATTTTTTCTTCAGGAGCTAGGCCAAGGCCTAGGTTTATATTCTGTCGTTTGGTATCAGTTCCTAGATTTACTAATTCATAGTTCAAAGTTGAACTTTGCAGTTTTGAGTTGGTAGATCTTTTGAATCGATCTTTCAAATCATAAAGGTATTCTAACTTGACTACTGACTTTGGCATAGCATTATTAGTGCTATCTTGTTGCAATTGTCTGTCATGCTGGTCGTCATCAACTATCTGATTTGTGTAAGATCCTTCAGATGTGAGTAAGCTTACAATATCAGGATCATCATTGAAAATCCTCCAATTGGTAATGTTATCAGGAATCGAGGGTCTAAAGATTAATTCAATTGAAAATCGATCAGGGCTATAGTCTTCTGAAGGAATGAGCTTGGAAGCTACGTTAGCTAGGAGGTCTGCACTAGCATTCTGGAGTCTAGGGATTGATGAAATATTAAATGCTATAAAGTGTTCAGTCAGATCTTGAACTAAAGATTCATAATGCTTTAAATGGCTTGGTAAACAATGTATAGTATTGCGTACCTGTCTGATTACAATTTCAGAATCTCGGAAAACTTGTAGATATTTGATGTCTAATCCGATTGCTTTGTATAATCCTTGGACTAAAGCCTCGTATTCTGCGGTATTATTGGTGCAATCGAACTTGAGTCTACAAGTTAGAATATTTTTATTTCCCTCTGGACTAATTAACATGCATCCTGCTCCTGCTCCTTCATTAGACTTATAACCATTAAAAAATAACTTCCAAAATAAAGATTTATTTACAGGAGCATCTATAAAATTAATACATTTAGAACTATCTGTTTGAGAAAAAATTTCTACTTGAGATAAGACAGAATGTTCTAAGTAAGGTGAAGTAAGAGCATTAAAATTTCGTAATAAAGAATCAGCTAAGTAGTTGCCAATGATATTATTGTTGTATGCTACCGATTCATTTTCTTTTTCTAGTTCTGTTACTATGTATTTCTGATGTTTTTCTCGCTCAACCTTTATCTGATTTGGTTTACCATTGTAAGGGAGCCACATGTGTGACCAATCAGTTGCAAAGTATCCGTGAAGTTCTTCTGACCAATCTCTGCTAAGAATTAAGCCATAAAATTCTGGAATATCTGCAACTAAAATGTCGATAACTTGACATACCGTTGGATTAGATGACAGCCTTATGGTAACCTGATTTATTTTGTCGATCACTTCAACTTGTGATCGATCTAGCTTAACTATGCGCACAACAGATTTTTGCGGTTGAATGTTCAACTTTGCACATATTGATTTTCGTAAAATATTAGATGAAGCTCTAGAATCCACTAAAAAATTATGCAAATTTTTATTGAAAACTTCATAAGTAAGAATAAATGGGGAGTATGAGATCTCGACCTTCCTTCAATTAAAGCGATATATTTTGGATCAATTTTATTAGTCACAATAGTTGGAGGTCTTCCCATTGCATGGGAAGCTTGAGATATTATAGGGGCAGGCAGAGGCTTTTCTGGTACAACATCTAATTCTTTCAAAAGTACCTTTTGCTGGTGTTTTAACTTGCTCAATTCATAAAAAGTGATGTTATCCCTAGTCTTCTTCATATCTTCTATGATATTATACTCCATTTCATTCGAAACGATCAAAGTTTTTGATGGAGTTGATGAATCTGTTTGGACTAGGCTATTTTGAGTCACTTTAGATGTTGTTTTCTTGGCTACGACTTTATCCTTAGTCATTGAGCTTGCGCTCTTTGGCTTAGGAGTAGGTTGAGGAGGATCAAGTTGATCTCTACATTGAGTGTTAACTGGGGATGCCTCTTGATATTCTTCATCTGGGAGGATAAAATCCCACATACCTTGTACCTATACAACTTCTTCTTCATCGGTAGTTTCTTCAGTAGCAATCTCCTCTTCTTCTTCTTCTGATTCAACACTTGTGATAGCATTTGGTGGCTTTGAATCGGTCGAAGGGTTTTTTCTATAAGGCTTGTACAACTTTTTAGAAGATGTTTCTGCCACTTGTTTCTTAATGTCAATCATTTCGTTGGACATGGTTTTCAAAACATTCTATAATCCTTCTAAATCGAATGGATCTTTCGATTTTTTTTCTTGGGGTCTTCATTAAAAGTAACCTTCTTGGATTTTCGTTCCTCTATCGCGTTTTTCTTTTCTAGGGCTATGATACATTTCTCTACCGCTATTTCTTCCTTCATATTTTTAGCTAAAGTTGTTTTTTTATCCCTATCAACGAATATTGCTATGTTTGATGGTAAAGCAGAGATGTACCATTCACTTCGCACTTCTTCGCTAGGCTTGGAAGCAGTAGAAATTTTATTTAATAGTTTATTGAAATGTGAATTAAAATCTTTGATAGGTTATTTTGACTTGGCCCTAAGGTTAGACAGGTCATTGATCAGTGTCTCCGTAGACCTGTCATCACCGAACTTAGTCAAAAGTTATTCTTGGAATATATCCCAACTAGTGGTAGATCTAGACAGTAATGAGAAATAACATGATTCGGCTGCTCCTTGTAGAGTATAGGGAAAAATTCGGACGACATCGTCTTCATTGGTAACTCCATTAAGATTTATGGACAACATAAAGTTATTTATATGTTATTCCACTAGCATGCCTGCTTCAGGATTAAACTTAGGCAGCCATTTTTTAGGATGGGCCGGTATTTGACTCAAGGGCGCAGGAATTAAGACTGCCCCTAGGTTATTGCATGGAGATTGGGCCATCGCTGAACTACCAACAGAGGAAAGTGCAGAAGATGATCCCTACGGTTAGGAAGATGAGGATATTACGATTCCAAATGTTTGAGAAGGAGATGTGGAAGTTACAATGGACAGACGGACAATAATCTGAAGTGGTGGGGTGAATAGTTGACTTTGCAGTGAAGAGGTTGAGATGGATGATGATGATGAAAGAGTCTCACTATCAGACCCTTTAGGTTATTTTCTTGCTCTCTTCATTGTAGGTAGAGGTAACTTGGTTGGCTGAATACCAAACTTTTCTCTCTTTAATCTGGTGAGAGGATGAGCAGGGTTATATTGCGAAGTTATGTTGCCTTGAGATTTATCAGATATTTGAGGTGATATTGAAAATCGCTGAAGTTTATGGATCAAAGATTCAACTTCAGGAGGTTCAATAGAAGATTCTTCTGAAATGTCAGCGTTTGTGGCAGTGGTTGTTGTTCTTTCAACTTCTGGCTCTAGATTTAAATATTCTAAGTGTGATGGGGAAGTCGGGAGAGATGGTGAGGGTGATTTAATCTCAGAAGGGTATTTAGATTTTGACTTACTTTCCATTCATAGTTCGGGGCCCTCCTTCTAGCGCCAAATATGTTGAAGCCCCGAAAATAAGGTCTACAACAAGGGGGATACCCACCTAGTCCAGACCTTGGTTAGCAGCTCCTTTTTCATTTGGTATAGTGGGTCCGACTAGGGATATGGGACCAGTTTCCCAATATGTGTGTGTGTGTGTGTTGAGAATTGATATTCTCTTTCTAAAAGTTCTTAAGTGAAATGCTTTTATTCTAACTCTAATCTAATAACATGAAATTGTATTCTAATAAATAGAAATATCTAATTCTGTACTAACCCGGGATGTAATCTTTCCGTTATACAATCTAAAATTATTCCAAATAACAATTGGTAATAAAGATCATTCAACTATTATGAGAAAATAATTCAATGGAGATAAACCACTTCATATAAAAATTTAGACGAAATAGTTGTAAAAAACATATTGCATAATAAGCTACTCATATATTAAGCATAAATAAATAGCTATCACCGTACAAAAGTGCCAAATGATAACTCAAGAATTCACGCATCAATATATAAACAACTGAACATGAATATCACTTTAACACAAAGGCAGAAATAGGTAAGAGATAAAAGTACCATTTATTACTAGTTCTACTCATGAGCTTCAAGCAATAATGACTTATCTCTTCTTAATCCAACATCCACTAAGAGTACAAGGGTGAAACATCAGTAGTAGATATTAAATGTAGATATCAATAAATACTATTCCATTCATTCATCAAAACCTCCTCGGAAGGTGAAAAAGTGCATGTTCTGAGGACAAGTTTTTGACAAATTTCAGGACCCTTCTCTAAATGCATGAGAAGGGTTTAAATACTACTAAATAAATCTAAAAATAATTTATAACAAAAATGTAGGATACGGTTTAAGTGACCATCCTCATTTCAGGCAAAAATAAAGAAAAATTAATACTAAAACTGAATCTAAAATTAAAACTAACAACTAACTATTTGTGTATCTGTTCTTTGAAATCGCAAGCGTTTAGAATTTGTTTGAGAAGAGTCGGCTGGCTGAATTTTGACTTTAACTGTCCTATGAAAACGGAATCGGCAAGAGCTGGTGCCATCCTCTCGGCAGAATTGATGATACATTTGAGAGTCATGCACTGGCTGTGTGGTTTTACCAAATACGCCCAGTAAGAATCCAAATTCAACTTAGTTAATCTTTTGATTGATTCTACCTTTTCTTAAGCCTTATGTCTCCAGCCTATCTGCAGTTGTTGTACTTTTAGTAGATACCCTCGAGTGGTTTCTGAGATCATATTTTCCTTCTGCAAATTTTCATTTATGCTATCAATAACACTGTTTGCTGCTGTCGCTGCTTATTCTACCGCTTGCTCTGCTTTCCTGATTTGTGCATCCCATTTGTTAAAGAGCATTTCTTTGTGATTGTCGTTGATTATTGGTGCACCTGATCTTTTCCCCTCCTCTGTTTCTTGCCAAGCCAAATATTCGGTAACTCTTTTATTAATTAAATCATAATCATGTCATAAGTCTATGACTTGAATAGTGATTTTATCGCTTATTTCACAATAAGAGTTCCACTGTGATATTCTTTGGCACAATGCTTCCTGTTGCTGCAGTAGTTGATAATTTAATGAAATGGATTCTGTGATGAATTATTTAAGCTTAGGATCATCCTTGTGCATCTCTTGCATAACTTGTAACTTTTTTTCTCTTTCAGCCAAACTGTTCTGGTACTCTATCTGCATTTGTTGGAAGTCCTGTTGTAATCTTTCAAGCTGCTTCTGTGCTTCGTTGTTGGTGTTGGCTTGTTGCAGTTGTTGCTGCAAAACCTGTATTTGATCTTCTTTCTCTTTCAGTAGTTTTCGTACCTCAGATGCTTTATCAATGGTCACAGAGGCATATGCTCCTGTGATCTATGACAATTTGGTGAGATTTTCAGTGGGATCGGTGGTAGGGTCTTGCCATAGGATGTCTAATTGCTCTGCATCATGAGAGAACGTTTTCCAATTTCCTTTTCTTTTTATTTCTTCTCACTACTGCCTTGTGTTGTGGACTATAAAATACATCAAGAGGAGGAATTTCCTCTATTTTGAGCATAAGTTTAGAGGATGGGGTAATGGGAATATGTTCCATTTCTGAGACATTGCTAATTGTTGTTGTGACTATATCTTTTGTTGCCCGTACATTACTCACAGGTGTCTTTATGAATTGTCCTTCAATATTGATTAAATCATTGAATGTCTCCCATTATCTATCTAGCTCGGTTCTGACTGATGGTGGCTAGACGATGAGAGGGGGAGGATCTAGCTATGGAGAGGTCAAAACCTATTACTGTGGGAGCTCCTTTGACTGGGCAATATCCCTTACTAACCCTTCACTTTTATCATGGTCACTTTCAGACCTCTTAGAGTGTTCTGACGTTTCTCTTCCGGACTTAGATTTAGATCTGTCTGTGCCTGAACTTCCACTAAGACTAATACTAGGAGTTGGTTCCCTTATGGGTTCCAAGCGTAATTTATTCAAAGGGATATTAGCTAACATCATTTCCCTGCATATCTTGAACTCTTGAAATTCTACTGGAGGAAATCGCATTTGGGCCAAATGTAGAACCTCTTTAAGTGTACCTTTTTGTTGGAACATGTCATAAAAAATATCATCTTCTTTAGAAAACACCTTTATTTTGACTGCAATAGTGAAATGTTTAGCAATATCATAAGGGTCGAATGGTCTTCTTGGAAATTTGAACAATCGTAGACATGCTATGTTGTTTAATTCTTTGAATGCATGGCCTACATCAAATAGTGAAAAGGCCCCACAGGCCACAGGAAATTGTGGCCAAATAGCCTTCTTTTTGTCCTTCGAATATTTAGTCAAACCTCCTTCTCTGCAGGTTTGATAAGCAATTACTCGTGCCATGAGTTTATAAGGAACATATAAAGGTAAGACATGAGGGGAAGCAAGACTTTCAAATACCTTGACATATGTAAAAAGTTCTTCTCTGAACCATCTTGCGACAGGGAGTATATCTACCTCTGCTTCGCGAGAAAATCTTGGAGCGTCTTTATCATATAACATTTTGTACAGGGGCAACATGATTCCATGACAAATCTTGTAAAAATACGGAGTGAACTTGGAATCCCACAATTATTTGTGATAAATATGATTGGGTAAAGGGTCTTGATTCATCCATTTCCAACCAAGGAAACTTGGAAATATAATAGATTGCATCCATCACATGTGTAGATAAGTAGAAAGGGGGATAAATTCTCTAAGAAATAGTTCTTTTAGACCGGTAATTTAAAACAGCTGTGGCTAAGTTATCAGATAATATCTTAGCCCAATCCACAACAATAGCATTAATGGCAGCATCCAATAATGGTAGCCATTCAGATGAAAATTTATTAATGTCTGGCTTCCCAAAAAGTCTACAGAGCATAGCAGCAGCAAAGAAATACGGGGAGGTGAGAGAACCAGTACTATACATACATTTTTTATCCTTTTTTAGTGGTTTTTCCCTCCTTGACCAGTCGTTTGTGCATTTTTCCAGGTCTTCATTTTCTTTAGCAAACTTCTCCATGAACTGTTTGTTATAAGTCGCCTATGGCTCTGGTAAATGATACATGAGTCTCAAATCTTATGGAGTGAATGAGCTAATGACTCCTTGACTGTGAGTCTTAAATTGGTTATTTGTGATGTCAGCGTTGTCCAGTACCCATTTAACCATGTCCGTGTATGAAATAATTTTTGGCCTCGCCGATATCCAGTGCAAGAACGAGCAAGCTAGCTCTGTAATAGACACCTCAGAAGACCCATGTGAGCCTGTAGTAGCTGTAACCTCCATTATTTTTGGATTCTCTTCCTCAAGTAGACTATACATGCCTTCCCAAGTAGTAATACCAGCATCTTTATTACAGGCAGTGTCTGTATACAAGGGCGTCATTTCTTTGTTTTCAGAACTCGGAGCTTTGCCTTTCTTTCCCATAATATCCTGAATACTGCTTTACATGGTTTTCTATTCTTTGTTCCTGTAGTTTACAAATGAGGGGAGATTAATGAGAAGAAAAAGGTGATGGGAAAGCTTTAAATGCGGAAGACATATAAAATATACCACCTTACATGAAATGGCTCTTCGATTAGAACAAAACCATATTTCATTAATGATTGGAAACTAACTCATTGATTAACATTAAAGTGCATAACCAGGTCTCGGTTTATGGAAAAAAAATTTCGTACAACGAGCCCTAAAGATCTACGATAAGGAAATCTGTGATTTTCTTCACAATATCGCAGATCGTAGTATCGCAGATCGCAATATTGCAGATCACAATCTCGTGGATTCATAAAATTGCAACACTGCAATATCGCAGAATCCCTGGAGCGTAGCATATGACAATCATCCGTTAATTTTTTTTCTACGAAATGCGATTTGCGATATGTGCCATCGCATATTGGCGGTTTGAGGTTTTTTTAGTGTAAATTATATTTGAGGCATGCGATGCGATGAATGTTTTTAGTGTGTAGTTTTGCATCGCGATCTCACAATCTTAGAATTCCGTTTGTAAGGAGGTATCCATTACCTTTTTTGCAATGCGATATTTCTTAAGGAATTATTTTATCCTACCTTATCATAAAATTTAAGATTTTTTAGATTTTTCAAGGGGTACTATCCTAAGTTTATGATAGTAAGTTTTATTGAAAAAAGGAAATACAAGCACTAATCGATTTTTTAAATTTTTTGACTAAGGGCCCCCACTTATTTAGTAGTAGTGAAAATACTAAATAAGAAGGGGGGCTCTTTCTAGCCACAACATAATCATCCATACAAAGTGAGTTACCTCCCAACATGGCAACTCCTAACAATCATCTTCCACCTATGGCTCCTGTAATATAGGTGGGATGAAAATCTGATATTGGTAGAAAATATAGCCAGCCCATGCTGTCCTCTTCTCCACTTCGGATAAGTGTAGAGTATATGCTGATCTTTGGCTGCAATAAATTTTCCCTCCAGTGGCAAGATGAATACTAGACCTCCAAGGATCTCTTCCCTAGCGTAATGAAACATACTGTCCTAAATCACCTCATATGTGACGAGTTGGAAGTCACCATCATATGGCATCCAATCAATCATATGGCTCACCTCAAATGGAAACAAATGTTTTTCTGTAGTGGCCACATGTCCTCTCATGCTCCCATTAGAACATGCAATGCAAACAATGTGGGATATCTCTCCCCCAAGGGACACATCCAACCAATGTGCCATTCCCCCAATCATGCTCCCAACAAATACAAAGAAAACAACAACATAATGAACCATAATGAGAACCATGCTTTCTATCATGTGTGGCAAGGGAGAAGGAAAATGGTCCCTCAATTGTAACCAATGCAGTTTGACCCTCAACTACAAAAGAGTATGACAAAAAGTGTGACCTCTTAACCACTTGCTTGTTGTCCTACTCTCCTCAAATGTGTGGAGAAAGTAAATGATGCATGGTGCAAGGTGAGTATGTCCTCCAAAATACATTTCCTCCGCAAGTCCTCCTAGGGAGTAGTCACCAATAGTGCTCATGGCCTTAAGTAGACCATGGGGTATAGAAAGAAGAATGCTCCTCCTTGGAGCAACATCCTGTACATATATGGTTAAGGGATGAATATACAAATCATCATGAAAATAAGCAATACCCTTACCATAAATTTTGTGTATGCAAATTGAGTGGCTCAAAAATGAGACTCCTCTCATCCTCAAAGAGAAAAGAGGTGGTTGTGCTAACTCCTCCAAAAATTTATGTATCTCCTCCATCTACACATGATCTATGCATCTCCTCATATGTTTATCTGTCAATATCATGCAAGAAAGATGATCCCGGGAGCACTCCACTCCTCTTAAATCAATCAACGGTGCCTCAACATGTGAAGCATACCTCCTCCTCTACTGGTCCAGTGGCCTCCCCGGCAAAATTTCTCCATGAAATGAGACATCCTAAACAAGAGATGAGTGAATATATGAATGAACAAGTCTGTCCATGCTTCCACTATGCAATCCGGTCACCTTCTTAGGTGCATCATCCTCATAAAATAGACAGGGATGTGTTCTCCTCATCACATCATGATGTTCATCCTCCCTATCTCCTCCTTGTGTCTCCATGGTTCCCAACCTCCTCAACAATGGCACATGTAGAACATGGGTTGTGCCTTTATCTCCACACATGAGATCCTGGGGACTTCCTTGTGAAGATGCAAGAATCCCTCTACTTGGAGCAAGAGCTCCTCTTTCCTCTGCATGAGGCACTAGATAATCTCTAGATGGCACAATGCTGTTGCCCTCAGCTTCTTTGACATAGATGGGCAACCCTCCAATAATGTTGTTGCACATATGGAATCTCTCCCAAGGTGAAAGTAATTCCTGATCATCAAAGGTCAAGGAGTATCCCCTTTGCACCATGATAGTGCCATCTCATACTCTTGCAACATCATACAAGAAATGATAGAAAGTCTACCCTTGCTCTCCAAAGAATTACCCCAGCAACAAATGTCTTTGCAGCTTCCTCGTGCTCTCATCATGCAAGATATGTGATGAAGACATAGTGAATGATATGAATGTTGCGTCATCACTATCCACCCATACTCTTTGCTACTCCATAATGCCAGCATCCTACCACATCTTTTCCATCCTCATACCCTTGGAAAGAGTGTATTCCATGTGATGGCCAAAATCCTTCAAGAGTAACCAGCACAGCCAAGCCTCTTGTTGTCCGATATCATAAATCTGCAAGTAGCTCACCTGCTCCTTTCTCACCATCCACATCCACTTAACCAATTGTGGATGCCTTCTTCCACCCTTCATCTTGGTACTCCTCCCATGAGGGCTACCATCATCCAAAATCAAATTCCTGCATTTCATGGGATCTTGAAATGAAATCTTCCCAAGGATGAATTTGACCCTATGAGGATCCAAAAAGGTGGTAGGAAAAAACCTCCCATCATGTTGTGCATGGCTCAAGAAATGTCTAACACAGTCATGAGAGATGTTATCCATTTGAAGATGTCCTCCATCTTCTATATGCTCCTATGAGAAGGGTAGAACCTCCTCAAACTGTCTAAGAATATTGCACTCCATGATGTGTGGGAGTGCACGTCCATTGAAATCTCTTGTGGAGATCTCCTCCACATGCATGGTCCTCCAAAACCCAAAAGGCCTTGGATCTGGTACCAGTAGAAGTCTCTCTTTCAGCTGTGGCATGCTCATTGGGAGAGTGTCATCTAGAGAGGAGAAATATTTTCTTATATCCATATGTCTACTCCTTTCTGCTCCTCTCATGGCTTCATCAGTGAAGCTGCCCTTTGAGTGCTCACATGAGGATTGGCTCCTCTTTCCTTCATCACTACTTTTGTACAGCATGGTTCTATTCTACTGCTGTAGTTCAACTGAATGAAATGATGTATACCCATCCAAAGTGTTTTCTTAAATGACAAGAGATGGATTTTTAATCATACCTTGCTGAAATTTGGAAACTCCTTGCAGGGCTGCAAGAGTTTCCCATCATAAGTGTTGGCCTCCCAAACTGTTGAAGATGAAGGCTGATCCACCATGGTCTCAACAGTGCTGGTACATGCCTCATCAACTGGTGGTGAGGGCTCCTCCCTCCTTTTTCCAAACCTTCTAGTCAATATTTGAGAAAACTCAACAAGAGTAGAAACCCTTGCATGGTTTAGATGGCTGATCCACTAAATATTTGCTTCACCTTCAAGGTGCAGTGATGCAACTTCTACAGCCTCTCTGTCTACTATAGGTTGTAGCAGGAAGAAAGCCTCTAGTTTCTTCACCCAAAACCTTTTTTTCACATATGAGTGAACCATCAAATGTGGACAATAGAAATCTATTGCCTCTCATCATCCCATATTTGCGGGATCTTCTTTCTTCTTTCTGTTGAATAAAGTGTGGAAAAACTAGAGTCTCTTGGAAGGCTCTAGGTTTGGCTTGGTATTCAGCAAGTTACTCACTTATAATTTCAAATTCCAAGTGTTCTTCATGCTTATGGTCTTCTTCTTTGTGAGAGTATGAAGTGCAGGGTCCTTCCTCTTCCCTTTCTTCAATCTTCTTGACCTCCTTGGAGAGGTCTCTCCTAGATCTGAAAATAGATGAGAGTAAAATCATATTCTTCATCATCTTGATATTCTTTGGCTGAGACTCACAGGCTGAGCCAGATATCATGCATTTATACCACTGTAATATTCCAAATTAGGAACAACTACACTATTGGGAATATCTCAAGATATTACCAATGTGGAGATCAACAATACATAAACATGAGCTGCAAATAGTAGTGAATACATTAATACAAATATGCTGGAAGATCCACATAACCATTAAATTAGATTACAGCAGCCTCAATGTATACAAGATCTTGAGTAAATTGTCTCTCAAGTTAGGCAATACAGCCTCGATGAAACATATACATGAAAAATGAAGAAATACTGCTATACAAAAGAAGCCCTGGCTATGACTACACAATCCATGAAGTGGAACTGCTGCAAGATAATTTCAATACATAGATACAACAATGTATAGCTCAAATAAAGAATGGGGAGCAAGATATCAACCCCTGGGAACAACAATACACAATCCTCAAAAGGATTGGTTGAAATATACACAAAATGGAAAATCTGCATAAACGTCAGAGTTGCTGGGCAGCAGCTGCAACTTAGAAAATGGAAATGGATGTAGATAGCTTATGATGCTGCAAATTATGGCTGAATCTCATCCAAAGGATCTCTCAGGTGAAATTCTGATCCAACCCCTGAAGAACTCACCTTCCAAAATAGTGGAGCAAGCCCCCACTGCAATTGTACACATAAATAACATAGTCTAGAGAAGGGAATATGCTGTTGGTGAAGAGAAGAGCTTGGAATGATTCCAATGATCTACAATATGCTTATTAATGTCCCTCACTAACCTCCTAGAGGAATATAAGGTCACTCCTCTGAAATATGAGCCAAGGAAATAATGTTGTGGAGTCCCCACTGCAACACCCTCCAACACAAAGTTATCCTTCTACAGGAATAACGTTGTGAATAAAGGAGGTGGCTTTGGCCTTGAGCCAAGAAGTGTGGAGAATGAATAAAAATCCCTCAATAGGCCTCTCAAGAAGGTGAATAAAATGTAAACAAGAGTTCCGTGGAAATTCTTGCTAAACAGTAGAAGAATGTACAATGTCTGAATTGACAATGAAATCAATAATACAAAGCATGAATAACAATGGCTGCCTTGCCCTCCTTTTAAACAAGTGAAAGCTCTCTCTCCATGGGCCCCATCCATTAGGGTTTCTTGCACCAAATATCCTCTTCCTCATTCACACTGCGCTGTCTCATAAAGTGATCCACTCCTCCTATGGCAGCGCTGTTGACTTGGTCAAACCTGACCTTGTCTTCATGCATTTTCCCCTTCTCACACTTGAGGGTGCAAGCTACTCTGATGATCACTTCCACATTATGAGGGATTTTATTCACATCTTGAATAAGAATGGATCACTTACCCATTTATTAAGCTGCTAGGTGATAAAAATAAAATTTTAATATTCCATTTAGCTATGTGCTAAAATGGGAATATTACACACTACAAGCTCCATACTGTAATTAAACTATAAACAAATTCATGGAAATCCTCAATCACATAGCATTCTTGCACTCAAATTCTACTTTTTAAATCTCCTATGATATCTTGAAAACCTTAACCTATTTTCTCCTTTCACGAACTTGAAACTAACACTTGAAACTAAACTTCAGATAAGAAAAAAGGACACACATTATAAATTCACATCTTAAAATAACTATAACTATTCTTGAAAACAAGCTCGATATTCAAATTAACGAAATCTAGTTCTAACTATTGCTAGAAGAAACCATTTCACTTTATTTAAAATAACACTTAAAAATCCCATTAAAAATCACAGTACAAATAATCAATGAGAACCTTTAATTCAAATATTTTAATCTAAGTGAAAGAAATTATTCAAAAACAAGCTCACTCTTCGAAAGCATGCAGCTCATAATGAAAAATAAATCAAAATCATGTAGATAAATAATGAAAACTAAATCACTACTACCTACATAATCAAATCAGCAATCAGACTTGCTCTTATAAAGAAATTATTATACAACGAAAACAAGAAATAATCTAGTTAAAAAGAAATCTAAAACAAGAAAAATTCTAATTGAAAGAGATCTAATTATTAATTCTATTCCGAGGATGCATAAAAAAATTAAATGATAATTAAATCCTACAAATTTTCCAATGAAACTAATTAATGGAAAATATACTGTAACTCAAAGCATTAAAATATGTTCTAACTCTGATCACTGAGAAATCGGTGTATTAATATGCTCTCATTACATTCAATTTAACAAGAGGGATAGAGCATAACGTTATATTGCAGTTCTCAAACGCCGGTTATGTAATGAAAAATAATATTTATTCAATTTATTTGCGCAATACAAAGATGACTGAAATGCTTTGATATTGAACCACACATAGAAACAGAAACCTAAAATGTTAAAATCGCACACATCTAATTAGCCTATGTTATTGATCAAGCTTAACACCAGAGGTGGTGGGCCACGCCAAAATGTTGGGCAGTTTAATTTTCGGATTAAACCTCTCAATATTAATTATCAATCCGGGAGTCATAAACACGAGTTGTACTACGTATTGGCTCATCTTAATGGTCAGATTATGAATATATTCCTTTGTAATGATAAACTAGGTACTGGAATGAAGCACAACTTTGCTGGCAAATAAACAATCTTAAAAAGGGAACCTACTTAACCAATTTCATTCACTACAAACTCCATATTGCAATTAAACTGTAAAGAAATTCAAGCCAATCCTCAATCACATAGCATTCTCGCACTCAAAGTATACTTTTTAAATCTCGTATGATATCTTGAAAACCTTAACCTATTTTCTCCTTTCACTAAGTTGAAACTAACACTTGAAACTAAACTTGAGATAAGAAAAAAGGACACACATTATAAATTCACACCTTAAACTAACTAGAAGTATTCCTGAAAACAAACTCGATATTCAAATTAACAAAATCCAATTCTAAATATTGCTAGAAGAAACCATTTCACTTCATGTAAAATAACACTTAAAAATCCTATTAAAAATCACATTACAAATAATCAATGAGAACCTTTAATTCAAAGATTTTAATCTAAGTGAAAGAAACTATTCAAAAGAAAGCTCACTCTTCGAAAGCATGCAACTCATAATGAAAAATAAATCAAAATCATGTAAATCAATAATGAAAACTAAATCACTGCAACCTGCACAATCAAATCAGCAATCAGACTTTCTCTTATAAAGAAATTATTATACTACGAAAACAAGAAAGAATCTAGTTAAAAAGAAATCTAAAACAAGACAAATTCTAATTAAAAGAGATCTAATTATTAAGTCAAGTCCCAGGATGCATAAACGAATTAAAGGATAATTAAATCCTGCAAATTTTCCAAAGAAACTAATTAATGGTAACTATACTCAAACTCAAAGCATTAAAATATGTTCTAACTTCGATCAATGAGAAATCATTGTATTCATATGCTCTCATTACATTCAATTTAACAAGAGGGATAGAGCATAACGTTATATTGTAGTTTTCAAACACCGATTATGTAGTGAATAAGAATTCTTTAGTAAATTAATTTGCGCAATGCGAAGATGACTGAAATGCCTTGAGATTGAACCACACATTCACATAGAAACCTGAAATTTTAGAATCGCATACATGTAATTAGCCTATGTTATTGATCGAGCTTAACTCCAGAGGTGGTGGGCCCTCCCACGCCTAGATTGAGTTAGATTACTGCAGCTGAGGAAAGATTTAGAACATCGAAGACTAGGATACACAATGAATCATGGAACAACGGTACTACTTAGAATAACTCGAAGGCAAGGATGTAAATCGAAAATAACATTGGGAAATCGATTTATAAAAATCAGAGCAATCCCTCTATCTCTATTATGCTTCTGCAAATTAGATGTCGGTTCTACATCTCCCTTACATCTTCTCTGCAACTCTGACTTCGATGCCTATTCTACATCTCAGAATTCGACTTCACATTGAAAAATGTTGCCCCTCTATATCTGAGAAATTCATCTGTCTCATTGACGGACTAACTCCATCTGTGCCCTGTCTAATTGATGGAAGAACTCCCCTTACTTTAGTGCACAACTTCTTCTTTATAGAAGCAAGGTTTCTCTAATTAAATGTTGATAGTTATCGATAATACAAATTTAGGAGATTTGTTTAATACAAATTAAACAAAATCAAAACAATGAGATGTGACTCCCAATTTTGGTTTGAGCTGGTGCGATCCGGCTTCTAGAAGAATGTGACCTCACGCACTGCTAGCAAAGGCATCACACAGCTAGATGGGGCATCGCATAGTTGGAAAGCTCCAATCTGTCATCATCATCGTTTCCTCGATCTCAACATCCCAATCATGTTTTGACAAGAAGAAATTGAAAATTTGACTTGGTGGATACCCTTCTGTGGTCTCGTAGGGAATAAGATGCAAGAGCTTCTTTAGGAGTAGAAGAGACGAGAATGGAATTCCATTGTCCCCTGGATTTCTCCCAACACTCCTCGTGCTAACTCTACTAACAAAAACTTGCGTCTTTAGAAAACTGGATGGATCGTTTGAATCCAACAATTAATCTTGAGAAAAACCCATAGAAGAATCCTCACACACCTTATCTTTGTCAAGTTTGGTCTATATTTGTTTCTTCACTTTTACCTTACCTCTAATTTTCTTGAATGTCTTCTTGCACAAACTTCTGGAAACTTCACAAAGTCCAGAATGACCAAATGGACCAAAGCACATAGACAACGAATAAAAACAGTGCATACGGTAGTCCTATCACAGGCTACCTCACCACAACCATGACACTAATGTTCCTTTGTAATAAAAGGCTACTTACAACTACTCGTAGCTTTCTGACTCAATTCCTTCTGAGAAATATTGTCAAAATGTTCTTAAGAGGCCAATGTCCTTACAGATTCGCACTAAAGAATTCTGAAACCCCTTAATTGAAAGACTTCACACTGATATCAATCATTAAATCAAGGAATATATAACTTCTATTTGGGGTTTCACGAATCTCAAAACCATTGAATTGAAATACTGGACACCCAATAATTGTTGCACTTGGAAAATATTTTTCAACTTCACGCACTGTGGAACACATCGTATTAGACATATATTCCTGCTCAAGATCTCCCACAATAGGAGGAAGTGTCCCATCATAATCTAGAAAGACTATAATATGCTTTCCTTTGGCTGATGCTAGAAATCTTATCAAACATTCTTAAAGTTGGAGGATGATCCACCATCCATGAACCATGGGCTTTGTTTTGTCATGTCTAGATCAAGTTCAACATAGTTAAATCGACTAGCCAATATACGTTCTAAAGCTTTCATAGCATTAACCCAGTTGTCATTCTCAATATTGTTTGGAAATATTTTTTTCAAATAAACTGATGTTGAACTGGAAGAATGTGAAAATGTTGATGCTGAAAATGATACTGCAGGTGTAACAGGGGACAAAGGACATAAGCTTAACCCCAGTTTTTCCAAGGATAGAGAATTTGCCACCAAGAAGACATTTATTAATAACGATATTATGACACAAAATACTTATTCAATCTAGTTAATAAAAGAATTTATAGTTTAATTCTAAATGCCTCTACTCATCAACTTAATAATATAAAAACCATGAAAATTTGGACAAAGATGCAACTCAACAAATAGCTTGTTTTCATTAAAAACAAAAGTAAGCTACATTTACATATTTATTTATGCTACTCAGTCCTATTCTCTTTGAAAAAGTTATGATATGTCATTTTCCCATTTGGTATAGCATTGTGAACTCTTTTCCATCTATGTGTAGAGTCATCTACTTTCCTTTGAAAATAATTTTTTGTTTCATCATGCTAAAAAGTATAGTTTAAAACTATATAGTCTCAGATAGGGAAAGAAAGAAAAAAACTAAAATATAAGTTGTATATCATTTAAGATACCTATTAGTAAACTTAGAAATGTATCTCATTAAACCTTGAAGAAACTTGTCTGCAAGAAGATGTCAATCTGAAAAATTGAGAAGCTTAAGTAGCATCCTTCTTCAGACGAGGATTTGAAACATGGTTTTTTTCTTTATAAATGTGGGAAAACAAGATAATTTTAAATTCTATGATCAATGATATAATCCTGAATATTCAATTCATGAGTGTAGGAGTATTACATTTTTCATATTGGCCCACTCCACAATCACTTTGGAATCTCCAAAGACTTCTCTACTCAATGTATAGCTTTCTGACACAAAATAAAACACCCCAGAGGGCAAGAAGTTATACTCTTATGTTCATGCCTTTGCCACTATTCCATTTGAAACAATAAAAGTCTCAAGACCTTATATAAATGCACATCCTACTTCCTCATTTTCCAAGTGTTGATGCCCCATCAAAAGAGCCTATTCAAAAACTTTTTCCGAAAACCTTAGGACAAAAAATAATTTTTGTGGCCTTTTCCAATGTAGGTACAATTTATAAGAAGTATGATCTGAATTTTATGCAGGCACCCCTTATTTCTTGTGACTCATTTTCTAAAATATGTGTGTTTTGTGCTCTCTAAATACCACATTGGAAATAGAAAGGAAGTTCCTTGTAAACCTTATAGTTTGTGAATCATTTCAAAATGAAATCCCCAATTGAGGTTTTATCCTAGCATGCTATAATATTAAGCATGTTACATACCCCTGCCCAAAAAAAGTTAGCAAAGGGACACTGCAAGAACAAATGATTCAAATCTTCATAACATTGAAGCCAAAATTCACATCGTCCTCGACCCTGGATGCCTCTTGTATTTAAATTTTCCAATGTAAGGATCCTATTATGGATCATAAGCCACATGAAACACTTCATTTTTTGGGGTTATTCCAATTCCATGACTTTTGGAACCATCTGAACCTATGATCCACCAAGTGATCCTAAGTGATAATAGTGTATGCTTCACTGACCAAATTTTTTTGTTTATTCAATTGAACATTCCATGTCATCCTATCCTCCCTAGCTGTCAGAATAACACCTACCATTTTCAATTGTAAAATACAATCTTACTATTCAACAACAAATTGACTTGTAAGTCCAAGTTCCCATGCTCCTTTACAAAATTTTGTAGAAACTATTGTATCTTGATCTATGAATATGTCCTTTAAAACAAATATTTCTTTTTTATGTAACTGATATAACATAATTGAGACTTATGTAAGGAAGAATTACTTATGGGGTGTTTTTTTCATGCGAAAATGGAGAAATATTGGTTGAAAAAATATTGTTTGGCATGAGATATATCTTCTAAGCACGTGTAGGCTAGCTCTATTTTTGGGAAAATTCAATAGGTCATATTAATTCAACATGAAAAAATAAAAATTGAATGGCTCCCAACCTGTTGAGGTCATCTGGGAAACATCCAAGTGATAGCAAGTAGAAATTTCCACATTGGTTTATATGTCTCTAGAATTATTTGGTTTATATCTTGTAATGTTTTCTTGATTTTGTCAGGTCCTTGATGTTTGGTGTGCACAATGCACTCAAAATAATCTAAAGCTTTTAAGGGTTATATATCTATGTTGGTATTACGGATAATGGGCTCTTCAATAGATATTAGAGTAAATAGCCTTTTATTTTTGTGGCCATAAACAAAAAGATGAAAATGGTATTTTTCTATTAAATGATGTCATTTATGATTTTCCATCATCTATGCTTGATGTTATTTGAATAAAATTTCCAATTCAACATTATGAAAACCTGTTATCACTTCTTGGCCAATACAGTGATGCTGAATTGGGGAAAGAGGAAAGAACAGAAACCAAGGATGCATCTATCTCTGAGTTGAAGCCTTCAAGTTGTACAACTGAATAGTTATAACAATAAAGGAATGTTATGCACAAACCTCATGCCTTGTTTAATCTTCACTATTTTGAATCACAAATATTGACATTAAGTTATATATTTTTTTATCTTTTGATGTATTTACTAAGAAATGTTGGTCCTATATTTCTATGCCCTTTTCTGCTTTATTAGGTGGAATATTTCTTGACAAATTTTCAAAACAATGAATTTATTGAAAATAATTCAAACCATAAAAAGGGTGTTATCGAAGAAAATGTTAATGTTGAAAAATACGGTGCAAATTTTCCAAACTCCATCCTAACTGAGGCAGACACAAATGAAGAAATAATAATAAATGTATTGGAAGGTTCTGTGACTGTTATAAGGGACTATAATAATTCAATTTTTGTACACCTTGGTTCTACAGAAGCACAAAGGATTGAAGATACAAATAATGAATGGAAATATTTTCAGCATGAGAAAGGTGGTCAATATATTTATTGGAATGTTAAAACTAGGGAAACCATCTGGGAAATACCCACTATTTTGGTTCAATAACTTACTAAATCAACTGATGGAAGATATCTATCATAGGAAGAAATCTCAGAAGGAGGTGGGTTAGGCCTTAATGATACATTTTGGAGGGAGAGGGTGGAAAAGAGGCAGAATCTGGGGTCCCTGGTATTGAAGAGGACCCTACTTCTACTTCAATACTACCTAAAACTTCAAAGCCTTCAATAAACAAGTGTCATAACAATGAGGAGAAACATCTGCAGGAAAACATAAATGGAGTTAACTTGGATGAGAAATTGAAGGAAGAAGATGGAGATGTTAAATTGACCTGTTTTGATGACATAAATTTTGAGTTTAAAGATCAGTTGTGTCTAACAAATGAACCTAGAGTGGAAGATCTTGTCCCAAGAAAATATGTCTCCTTAGAGAAAATGGTAGATGGAGAGTTTGATAACTAAGAAATAGAATATATGCGAGTACATTATTTAGATGAAATGAAATAATTGAACCAATACAAACCTTTTGTAGCTCTCAAACAAGAGATTCAAGTCTCTTGATAGGTACTATATATATTACATTCAATTTTATTGTTTATGTATTCCAGAAGGGAATTTTCTAAGTTCAAATAACAGCTTTGGTAACTTACTATCATCATGTTTCTTGTTGAAAGTTATCTTTACACATATTTCATTTTCTAGATTTTCTCCAATGGTTTCTTGTATTTATAACCATTTTTTTAAGAATATTGATACCATTCGAGCTCCAAACATGTGACTAAGGTATGCAATGGAGGCATAAATTTGAGTAGCTGACTACAAATCCCTTCTCTCACATGGAGATTATTTCAGGCCATTTTGGTTACATATTTAGTGACAACCTAAGTGAATTAAGTTTTTCCTTAGTGTGGAATAGGTTGTGATTTCAACAACAGTAGATCAATGTAGGATTTTATCCACTTAATTTTCTTCCTTTTGAAATTGAGCTGCATCAAAAACTATATTGGAGAAAGTAATAGCGATGAAAAGAATAAAATGCATTCTTGTGTTGAAGTTTAATATCACACAAAATATCCAATGAATGAGGAAAAAATGGCTTTCCCCACATAAGAATCATATCTCTTCTAATTATGAATGATGTAAATTATATTCTCAGTTTGAAAACATGCCTTCACCTAAGCATGAAATATGTAACAAGTCTCCCAATCAAGTATATGCTTATAGTGATACAAATTATGACTTAGAGGAAGGTGTTGGCATGGGGTCCCTTAACGTCAAGTTTTTATATAATTTTGGTTAATTTTTATTGAAACGTGTTGCGTGCAGAAATCAAGGGGCTTTGTGACAGGTCAAATCTCATTTATAATTGTAATGGGTAAAAAGGGAAACCACGAATTTCAAACCATGGCATGTGCACATCAAAGTCATACAAATATGTATGAAGTTGAGTCTAGTAAGGATAGTTAAGTTTAGTTTTAGTTATGTTATGTTGATGTTGATGTTTTGATTAGTTTTTATTCGGTCTTTGTAGAAAGGCTCCTGTTGGCTATGTGTGCAGAGACCTAGTCCTGAGTTGCATGCAGGGACTTTGTTGCTGTGAACATAGACAAAAATAATTATATTGAGTTGAAGACTCGTTAATAAAGAAGAATATTTGGAAAAATAAGTTTCAATTTTTGTGTTTATGTATGACTACGTTAATTATTTGTTAATGTGTTTCTGTTGAATGTCCATTTATTTGAGTTATTTATCTTTGAAAATATCTTCGTTTTCGTATAAGGATTACATTTGTGTTAAGGAATTTACTGGAAAAATATCTATGTGATTGTGTGAGTATTGTGTCTTCTCTAATAAGCTAAATATGACTGAAGTATAATAATCTATTGGCGCATATTTGTAAAGCGTTTCATTCATGCTTAGATTTGGTTTCTGTGAGGCTTCACGCAGGTCAATAAAGATTATATCCAATAAGTAAGGTTAAAGCACACATAAAATGCCCCCTTAGGGTGCGAAAACCTAGTTCCAACACCTGCCCATACTGCTTCAGGTGAGGCTTTGGTCTACATAAGTAGATAACTTCCGAAAGGGGCAGTAGTTGGAGATTTTTTTTGGTTTTACAGAACACTATGAACATGGGTCAAGACCCCTCAAGCCAGAAAATGGTTCTGTTATCAGAACCAGGATTTGTCCGAGGGAGATTTCATATTGTGGCATCCAACAAAGAAAGAACTACATGATCGGCTTGATAAGAAGGTGCAAAAATTTTCAATCCAAGAAAATTGAAACCCCGAGTTGTCTGCTGAAGATTGGGAGGAAAGGAATATCTATACAGAGGTACATCAAATTTTCTTTGCTTCCTTTGTGACAGATTTATAAGAGTGGTTACATCGGTTTACTAAGTTTCAAACCTACTAAACGGATGACCGATCACCAGGTGGACTCTTGAGCTGGTTCGGTAGTTGGAGAAATATAGAAATAAAATCACCTGCACAGTATATTATTGGATTGATAATGTTCTGAGTGGGGTTGTGACTAAATTTTTTATTGATACTTTTGTATTGTATTCTGAAGCTGAAAGGAGATTTTTCAAGGGCCCTAGAGGTAATTTTCTACGCTTATTGAAACTTTGGATTAAATTGACTTTATGTGAAAAGGGTACTCTGTGCAACCACATTGAGTGAATATCCCGAAGAGGTCTAACTACGCACAATGGAAAAACTTACAGGGTAGACCTAGAAGAAGGTTTTTTTATCACCCTCTCAAAGGTAAATCTAACATTGATGAGGAGTATGAAAAAGTAGCTTTGGTGAATCTACACACTCAAAAGAAGAGGGATTGGAAGATCAAAGTATTTTTGACTCATTGGTCATAGTTTAGATCCCATCCACTTCACGTACAAATTCATCTCACACTAGCAAGTCATCCACTCCACCTTCACCTCCGCCATCAGAAGTTGATATGGTTACTAGCATAAAAATGCAGAATTTAAAGGCTGTTGGAAATGAATATGTTGACCAATTTTGGTTCCTCGCAAATGTTGTATAGACAACACAACAAATCAATAATGATAATGTTAAAAAAGCATATCCGGCTACTGCATTTCAAGAACATGGATTGGATTGGTACATGAGGTATATGAGAACAAACCTTAATGAAAATATTGATGAGCTTAAAACTGCATTAAAGGAGCAGTTCAAAAAACCAAAATCATATTCTCAATGCATCACTGAATTAAGGGAGATCCACCACGAAGTGAATGAATATGTATGGGAGGCAGATCAACAGTTGAAGCACACCATTAGGTATGGAGCATTTACTATAGATGACATGCATTACAGAGAATGGTTCATTGATATGCTGCTGACGCATCTGCATGAATCCTTAAACCAAAAAAATATTGTTACACAGGCTGAAGTTGTTGATATCGCCATGAATTTAGAAGCCTCACCTGTACCAACTACATAGGTTAGGGCTCACCAAATCCAAAGCTACTTAGCTACATTACACTTAAGGATAAAAAATCTGTGAAAAGAGAAAGAAAAGTATGTGTGCGCAGGAGTATGTTGCACACACTGTAAATATGAAGGGCATCACAGGGATTAGTGTCCCGTATATAATAACTATCTGGCAGTTTGAGGACCAAGTCCATTTAAGAATGGGGTAGGGTCTAGTGAATTTCCTAAACTTTGTGTGTGATTTGTCAAGCAAATGGACTCCACATGACATACTTCTACCCTAAGATTGGTAAATATATTCCAGAGATGCAACAACCTTACTGCACATTTTTTTTATCTGTGCGACACAATGAGAAGAACTGTCACAACTTTGATTTGATGATTGAGTAGGATGCTTCTTATAGATTGCAGGTCCTGCATCGCTCTCTAGGCGTGATGGATTTCTAGGCAGAGGATGAGGAAGAGGAGGAGAATCTAGTCTTGGAAGGGTCCAGGTCATTTGTTATAACCGTGGAGAGGCTAGTCATTATGCACACAACTTCCCAAACCCAACACAACAATCTTGCAGGTATTGTAGATAGTTTGATCATATTCTTGAATATTTTCCTATATTTTTTGCAAAAATGTGGTAAAATAAACCGCAGACAGCTACATAGAATGTTCAATGAGAGTATAACCACACACTAAAAATCGTAGTATAAATATTGTGACCAGGAATGGTGTATAAATTGGAGAATATAAAGCATAAGGTAAGAGACTTGTCACTGATGTTTGGGTCCAAGGAGCTCCTGATAAAATGGAAGGGTTTAATCTACAAAGGGAGAAGGAAACCTTTGTCGTAGCAAAGAAAGACTTCGCAGATCCTGGCACATCTAAAGTACCAAGCAAGCCTTCCATCGATATTGTCGAAGGGGCTGATACTACAGAGATGAAACCTTTTTTTTAGGCTTGTATCACACAACAAGAAGGAAATTTAGAATCTTCAAGCTTTGATTAATAGCTGCGTCGAGAAAGAACAACCTTAGATATAGCAAAAGCTTGTCAATAATATTTAAAAGAATAAGAGAGGAATTGGGTGAGAGATGCGTCTGACAACTTAGATAGGTGAGTTTGAAATGGACTAGGTCATTTTGGATCTAGGCTTTGATCCAAATGTACTACCAAATCATACTTGGCAGAAAATGGGAGAGCCAAAACAGGAACGGTCTGCAATACAACTGTGTATGGAAAATCAATAGAATATTATCCCAATGGGTATACATTCTAGGGTCCTAGTTGATATTGAGGGGTTAAGGCACTGGCTAAATTTGAAGTTATTCAAATCATTGATGATTCAGATCTGTGCCCTGTGTTGTTGGGTTTGGAATAGGATATTGACATGGATGTTATCATAAACCTAAGGTGCAGAATTATGGTGTTTGAAAATAATGGAACCAGGATCGTGCTCCCATTGGACCCTGCAAAAAGAGAAAGATACATAGGACCCATGCATGTAGAAGATGAAGTTGATCATATCTATAAGATAACTACGTGAGATGAATATTTGATCAATCCTACAACAAATGGTAGGCTTAGCCTCGATAGGGATAGCCCATGCCACTCAGACTCAGATGAGGAATTGGAGAATTGGTAGAACCGTTTGCATGAAGTCTCTACACTAAGCTACAACCAAATCACTATATCCATGTTGGGCCTCCAAAATGTCATATTTTCACCCTCTTTTCCTTTTTTTATTCCTCACATTCATCCATAATATATTTCTCCATTAATTGTTTATCATACTCTATCCATGTTAAATATGGGTCTCCCTCATTATTTTCCAATTTATTTATTTTCATGCATTTTGAGAGAATTTTTTATTAATTATTAGAAAATTAATATATTTTCATACATGTCTCAAAAATTGTGTGAGCCTTGTAATGTGTAGGAATATTTCAAAGAGATTTTAGTAGATAATTATTCAAGGTCATATCAAGGCGAAGATCATGTGGATATGGAAATCTCATCCAAGATTTGTGTAAATATTTATAGGGATCATATTTTGTAATTATGGAAATTGGTTGAAAGAAAATTGGAGCTATATTTATGAGTTGCTTATCTCTTTTTCAAAGCAACTCATGTATAAATAGGAGTTCTCTTTCTCCAAGTGAGAGGATAAGGTAGTAGGAAAAACTTGAGCCTTTGAGATTCTTATATTTGAAGTTAAGTGAAGATAGAATTTATCATTTTATTATGCATGATAGTTGAATAATTTTCAGTAGCTGAAAGTCTTCCCAGTGTGCAAGGCAAGGGTGGAGGGCCCCCACACCGAGCTAAGTACACTTCTTGGTTTAATTAACTAGTTTTGCTTCTTTTTTGTTCAACTAATTAGATGTATGATGATTCACTATATTTTTAGATGAATCTAATTCTAATTTCTATTCTGCATATGAAGGGGCAATCCAATGTTTAAGATAAAAATCCTTCTTTCTGATCAAGAGCTGGAACTAGAATTCATCTTTCGTGCTTTTAAATGGTTTTCTAACAATGGTATTAATGATGAATGAATCAGTAATGAAGAACAACCAGTATCTCCTTATTTAGGAGCCTCTTCGGTTACTCTTTCATGAATCTTGATTTATTTTTCATTAGTGGTTTTTGGATTCTAATTCATGAAGTAGTTTTGTAAGATAAGGACAAACAAGTTCTCCTAAGTTAGGAGCTTCTTCTACTGCTCGTTACATCATTGAATTAGAAATTATTTACTTAGAATTTTATTTATTATTAACAATTCATCTTATAAACTTGATTGTAGTTTAAATCCATATATTTTGGATATTATTCTAAGTTCTACAAACTCAGATTGATAATTAAATTCTTGTGGTAATTTACCCAGTAAAATGACCCAACATTTTGGCATCGTTGGTCAATTTACTGGGTAAATTAACACAAGAATTTAACTATCAATACGGGTTTGTAGAACGTAGAAGTATCTCCAAATTATATGGATTTAAAATACAGTCAATTTTAGAAGATAATTATTAATAATAAAGGAAATTCTAACTAAATAATTTCTAATTCAATCATCTAACAAGCGTCAGAAGAAGGTCCTAATGTAGGAGAACTTGTTTGTCCTTTTCTTACAAAACTACTTCATGAATTAGAAACCAAAAACCCCAAATGAACAATAGATCAATATGAATGAAAGAATAACTAAAGAGGCTTCTAACTAAGGAGATCCTGGTTTTCCTCCATTACAGATTCATTCATCATTAATACCATTGCTAGAAAATATGAACTTCATAAAATCATTTAAAAATAGGAAAGATGAATTATAGTTCAAGCTCTTGACCAGATAAAAGGAATGTATAACATAAAAATTTGATTGCCACTTCATATGCAGAATATAAATTAGAATTAGATTCATCAGAAAATATAGTAAATCATCATACATCTAATTAACTGACCAAAAGTTAAGAAAAACTAGCTAATTAAACCAAGAAGTGTACTTAGCTCAGTGTGGGGGCCCTCTACCCCTTCCTTTCACATTGGGAATAATTTCAGCTACTGAAACTTATTCAACTCTCATGCATAAGAAAATGATAAATTATGTCTTCAATTAACTTTAGAAAATAATAATCTCAAAGTCTCAAGTTTTTCCTACTACCTTCTCCTCTCACTTGGAGAGAGAGCACTCCTATTTATACATGAGTTTCTTTGAAAAAGAGATAAAAAACTCATAAATACAACTCCACTTTTCTTTCAACCAATTTCCAAAATTACAAAATATGATCCCTATAAATCTTTACAAAAATATTGGATGAGATATCCATATCCACATGACCTTCTCCTTGAAATAAGCTTCAATAATTATATCGTCAAATCTCTTTGAAATATTCCTACACATTACAAGACTCACACAAATTTTGAGACATATATGAAAATATATTAATTTTCTAATAATGAATCACAAAATTCTCTCAAAATGCATGAACATAAATATATTGGAAAATAATGATAGAGACCCATATTTAACATGGAAATAGTATGGTAAAAAGTGAATGGAGAAATATATTATGGATGAATGTGAGGAATAACGAAAGGAAAAGAGGATGAAAATACAACATTTTGGAAGCCCAACATTCCTCCCAACTAAACTTGTTGGATGTCCTCATCTAACCTTACATGAATTTTCTTGTACAGTTTTGGCTTTATGTGTTCTGAACAATAAATCATTCCACGATGTGAAGTTCGTGAGTAGCAGATGATAGTTCTTATGGTTGGTTCTTGTGTGAAAACCATGAATATGATAAGTGTTGGTTCTTGTGTTAACAACATTAATTTTTTACTTTGTTTGTTGCAATAATATTTTAAGCATATATGCACTGGAAATGACAAGTTATCAATGTATATAAGAAATCATTTTTCTTCATGTTTGTACATCATGCTAGTATATATTTTCATGTAATTGTATAATATCCCAAAAGGGAATGCAGTAATACTAAAACACAATATAAGAACTGCAGCAAAGTAAACAATAAATCTATTTACACATCGGAATGCATAGAAATAGCTGAGCCATTTTACTATATTGGAGGTGAAAAAAGCAAGTACAACAATGCTCAAAATGTGAGACGCTCAAGCCACAAGGGTGGCCTACAATGACCCTATAATGTTTTCCCAAGAGGGATTGTGTAACTGCTGAACTGCTGGAAGGTAAACTGCGTTGTCCCTACTGCAACTGTAGGGATTGCAACTTCCTGAAAGGTAAAAAGCTAGATCTAGGCATAATGGGAGCTCCGATTATGCTGAAATTATAGATCTCGGCTCAATGATGGATTCCCAAGATAACTTAGAAGGGATTTATCATATCTGTAAGTCTAAGAAAACCACCCTCTTAGCCTACTAGATCTAATGATATGATGGCTACAATGATGTACAATTAGATCTATGCAAGAAGGGTTAATCCGTTTAATAGATCCTTTGGTTAAAAGCTAAAGATCTAGCTCCTCCAATCTCCTCCATTGAAAATAGTTGTTAAATGAACAAAAACTTCAGAAAACTACGCTGTCAGAGAGGGAGGCTCATTAGCCTACTACTAGATGTGTCAAAATAGCTCCCGAGTGATGGAAACAATAGATCCAATGCGAGGAGGTGATTCCTCATAGGATTTACAGCTGAAATACTGGAAACTTCCATCCTCCAATAGATCTACAAAACTGAACTGCGCAATCCTTGAAGGGACTGCTGCTGCATGGAGATAAAACCCAATGGCCTGAATTCCTGATGTAGATTTGTCGCTCCTAAAAGGATGGATTTGAAGAACAAAGTGGTAGGATGAATCCTCCACTAGTTTCCTAGTTGAATGCTAGAAACAACCTCCTAAAGATGGCACCAATGCCTGATAAGGAATGAGGAACAATCCTCTTTCTATAGTTACTCAAAGCAAGAGGTGGGATTCCCACTTGGGAACACCCTGTACTAAACAACACTACAAACTCTACTAAAGAGACCAACTCTGCATAGAAATGTCCTAAGATAAATCTAGATCTAAACAGATCAAGAAATGAATAATCCAAATCCTTCCTTCCATTGTGCCTCCACCTTCATTATCTGCATGAGGCTTCCATAGACTAGGCCAACTCCAAATCTGCACTGTAAATGTGGTCATAGTCTCCATGTTTGACTGTGTTGTAACCTCATGTAATCCATCATGTTCACATGGGGTGATCACCATGTCCATAATGTGTGCATTAAATGCACCACTTCCTCCACTATCTTATCATAAGTGCTTCATGAAATGTTGTGTAACCAGTCCAAAAAGAGAAGAAAAGAGATATCAACGCCTTAGAAATGAGCCACTTCAAGGGGGCAACCTCCAATACATTACATAAATGAACAATTCTTCGATGATACAATTTACAAAACCTCCTTTCTATATATAGGAGTCCATGGGGCCATAATGTAATCCTAGTGGGCCACAATGTAATCCTAGCCGACCTAACAATAATAATTTAAGGGCACAATAATAACAATATGGGGGTTAAAAGGGTACAATAATAAAAATAAGGGGGTTACACTAACAACAATAAGGGACTATACTAGTAATATAGGGACGTAACATGCCCCTCTCCTTCAAAAAAGTGTTGTCCTCAACGCTTGAGTAGCTCTGGGTGCTTCTGTATAAAATTCTCATCCTCCCATGTAGAATCTTCAGTGGGTAAGTTCTTCCACTTGATGAGATACTCCGAAATTGATCGATTCCGTAGTTGTCGAGTTCTTGTTTCCATGACCGCTTCTGGTTCCAATATGATTTTTCCTTCCTCATCAAGTTCTGGCAATATTGTTTGAACTGGAAGATTTTCTCCTATAACCTTCTTTAAGCATGAAACATGGAAAACTGGATGTACTCGCGAAGAAGTAGGAAGCTCCAATTTGTATGCCATAGCACCAATCTTTTGCAACACCTTGTAAGGACCATAGTACTTTGGCGATAATTTATTATCCTTCTTAGCTTGCTTGAGGGACATTTGTTTATATGGTTGTAGCCGTAAAAATACCCAATCTCCTACATCAAAACTTTTCTCGCTGCGATGTTGATCTGCCTGTTGTTTCATTCGATTTTGTGCCAAATTCAGGTTATCCTTTAAGAGTTGGAGAACTTCTTGCCGATGCTCGATGTGATCTTCCACTGCTTGAACCTTCGAATTTTCCCTTAAAGATGATGTGATGGATGGTGGATGATATCCATAAAGTGCCATAAATGGGGTCATTTTTGCTGCAGTATGGAAGGAAGTGTTATACCACCATTCAGCAAGAGGTAACCACTTGACCCATTGTGTTTGTTTATCAGATACAAAACAACCAAGATATCCTTCCAAACATTTATTTACTATCTCAGTTTGACCATCAGATTGAGGATGATAAGATGAGCTATGAGCTAATTGAGTACCCAAACAAGAAAATAACTCCGTCCAAAAATTTCCAGTAAAAATGGGATCTCTGTCGCTCACAATAACCCTGGGCTTCCATGTAGCTTTTGAATTCTGTCCATAAATGTAGTAGCAACTGTACTTGCTTTAAATGGATGAGATAATGCACAAAAGTGTGCATACTTGGTAAGTCTATCAACTACCACCATGATGACACTCTTTCCTTCGGACTTAGGTAAACCTGTGATAAAATCCATTGAAATCTCCTCCCAACGTTGACTTGGAAGGGATAAAGGTTGTAGAAGTCCTGGGGTCTTAATTGTTTCCACTTTATTCTGCTGGCAAACCAAACATTCCGCCACAAACTTTCGAATATCAGATTTAAGGCCATCCCAAAAAAATTCTTCTTCACCCTGTGGTAAGTTTTTAAAAATCCTGAGTGTCCTCCTAAAGGAGAAGTGTGCAATTCCAGAAGAATCTTTTGTTTTAGTTGGGAATTCTTACAAAGATATAAGCGATCGTTGTACCATAAGGAATCATTTTTCCAACTAAATGTATCAGATGTACTAGGATCTTGTTGCAAATTTTGAATGAGTGTCCATACATCTTTGTCCTTCTTCCATTCATCTCTTGCTTCGGTTATCCAATCTGGTTGGATAATAGAAATGGCACAAAGCAATGCTTCCACCTCTTCATTCTTTCTTGAGAGTGCATCTGCAACAACATTAAGCCTTCCTTTTTTGTAGATTATTTCAAAGTCATAACCCAACATCTTTGTGACCCATTTTTGTTGCTCTTCTGAAGATAGTCTTTGTTCCAAAAAGTGTTTAAGACTATCATGATCAGCTTTTACCTTGAAGTGTATTCCCATTAGGTAAGTTCGCCATTTCTTTAGTGCATGTAGTATTGCTAACATTTCCTTCTCATAAATAGGTTTCTGTAAATACTTTCCTTTGATTCGACGACTTTCAAAAGCAATGGGTCTTCCTTCCTGCATTAAAACTGCACCAATTCCATTTCCTGAGGCATCACATTCCACAATAAAGGTTTTTGTGAAGTCTGGCGTAGCTAAGACCGGTGCTAGGCACATTGCCTCTTTAAGATGTTCAAAGGCCTTAGTTGCTTCAGGAGTCCATGAAATTGCATCTTTCTTCAATAATGTTGTTAGAGGTGCTGCTATTCTCCCATAATTCTTAACAAACTTGCGATAATACCCTGTTAACCCGAGAAATCCTCGCAACTACTTTATGGTCATGGGGACTTTCCATTCCTTAATGGCTTTAATTTTGTTAGGGTCTACTTTAAAACCCTCGTGAGATATAATATGACCCAGATATTCCACCTCTTGTACTCCAAAGAAACATTTGGATTTTTTTGCATATAATTGTTTCTCCTGCAATAGTTTGAGCACCCTGTCAACATGTTCAACATGATCCTTCCAAGACCCGTTGTAGATTAGTATATCATCAAAAAATACTAGCACAAATTTTCTAAGGAAGGGTTTGAAAATGGAATTCATCAACCCTTGAAATGTAGAAGGTGCATTGGTAAGGCCAAAAGGCATGACCAAAAATTCATAATGACCCTCATGAGTTCGAAATGCTGTTTTTGGAATATCTTCAGTCTTCATTCTAATTTGATGATATCCCGAACGAATATCCAACTTGGTAAAATAAATTGCTCCATGTAATTCATCCAATAATTCATCAATCACAGGAATGGGAAATTTGTCTTTAATGGTGAGCTTATTGAGCTCCCTATAATCCGGACACATTCGCCATGATCCATCCTTCATGTGTACCAATACTACAGGAGCAGAGAAAGAACTTTGACTGGGTTGAATTATACCCGCCTCTAACATTTCTGCAATCATACGTTCAATTTCGCTCTTTGGAAGTAAGGATATCTATAAGGCCTGATGTTTGGAGGAACACTTCCTGGAATCAAATGAATAGCGTGATCATGATCACGAATAGGTGGGATTCTTTTGGGAGTTTCAAACACCTTGGAATGATTGTCCAAGACTTGTTGGAGATCTGCAGAAATAGATGATTTTGATGTTGGAACTTCTAGTGAGCATAATTGTGCAATTACACCTCGTTGTTCTTTCTTTAGAAGCTTTGTCATGACATTAGAGATTATTATCTTTATCGGCTTCCCTGCAATACCCCGTAATTCGAATTCCTTTCCTTCTAAAAAAAAATTCAAGAAAAGTTCTTGAAAATTAAAAGCTACCGTCCCCAAAGATTGTAACCATTGTACTCCTAGTACAACATCAGCACCTCCCATAGGAATGGAAAGCGTTGGACTAGTCAATACATATTCCCCCATGGTTAGCTTGATATTATGGCATTTTCCAGAGCAATTTATAGTTCCTCCATTTGCAACCACCACTTGACATTCTGGTGCTGGGTATAGGAAACAATTTAATTCCTTGGCTACCTTATAATGAATAAAATTATGGGTGCTACCTGAATCAATCAACACTATTACCCTTTTCTTCTTTATATGTCCTTCTATCTTGAGAGTTTGAGGAGTGGTAATTCCTGCCAGTTCATTACACGATATGGTCGGATTCATTTCTTCCTCTTCTAGGGGTGGTTCCTGGTGTATATCCTCTTCTTGTTCATTTTCTTCTTCTTCTTCACAATCTATGTAAAATAATTTCTTCTCAGCACACTTATGACCTTTAGTGTATTTGCTATCACAACTTTAGCAAAGCCCTTTTGCTCTTTTTTCTTCCAATTTTTGTGGTGTCAACCTTGTAGGTTGTGGAAATCTAGGCGTAGCCACACTTCCTTCTTTATAGAATTGAGTGGTAGGCTTCCTTGTCGCCATATTTTTACATTCAACTTTTCTTGCCAACCTGAATGCCTTCTCCAATGAATCAGGTTCTAGAACGCGAACTTCATGTTGAATGTTATCCTTTAAAGTGCCTATGAAGAGATCAATCTTGTGTTCCTCTGGAATATCAGTTACCCTTATATTCAATTTTTGGAAGTCCTTAATGTGCTGCCCCACTAAACCCTTTTGTTTGAGATTTATCAATTGGCTAAAGAAGGTGTTTCTCTTTGTATCCTCATAATGTGCTATCATTTCCTCCGTAAAAAATTACCAAGTGACAATTTTTTTACGGGAGCAAAGCCATCGATACCATACAAATGTATTTTGTTCTAAATGTAAAGTTGCAATGCGTACCTTTTGTGTGTTTTACACGTTATGGAGATCAAAATATTGCTCCATCTGTAGTATCCATGTTACAGGATCCTTTCCATCAAACTTCCTCATATCCATTTTTGGAATATGGTGGTTCTTCCCGCCAACATTAGAGTTTATCAAATCATGATTAACATTGATTTTGTTCTCATCATGAGGTTATTCTACTATCTTTTCACCATTAGGAAACATTTCTTGTATCAACTTTGTCAAACCTTCAATGTCTGTTTTTAGATCATTCTTAATGTTTTCCATCTTAACTTCCATGCCATCCATCTTAGCTTCCACGCCATCCATCTTAGCTTCCACGCCTTTCTTCAAAACTTCCATTTCATTTTTTGTTGCTCTTTGCGAGAGTGAAATTTGTTGCACTTGCTCTTGTAATTTTGATAGATCATGTTGCAATTCTTCATCTTCATGAGTCATAGTAGAGCCTTCTCAAGGCTTAATGGGTGTTGAATTATTTTTACGGTGCATATTTTAGAACCCAATACCGATATCTATTCTACAATATGCCCTTGGAATCAATTCAAATTGATTCTTCAAACAAGACTTATGCAATTCGGAAAAAAATACACACCTTTTTCTTGCTTTTGAGGAGCTCGATATTGAAATTGGATTATCTTTGTGATTGCAGCACTTCAATATTTTATTTTTGGTACCAACGTAGCCCTCTAAATTATCTTTCGAATGCCACAGGTCTGACCTGATTTGGATTCTCCAAGACAAAGTTGTGTCCAATCTCCCACAATGACCTAATTATGGACTGGTTCAGTAGAGAGAACTTGTACGACTTGCCACGTGTCATTGTTTCCTCCTTCGTCTCTGAAATTGATATCCAAGAAACTACAGTTCATGTGATTGTGACCAATTTTTACGGTACTCCAATCCGATTCCCAGCGAGAGAGTTATTGAACTTTTCCCACGATCACCTCTTTGAGATGAAATTCAGGAGCCTGAAAAAGCACTACCTTCCACAGATCATATCTCCAAAATTGTTACGCAAAAAGCTTTGAAATATTTTGACGAATTTCCTCAGGATTTCAGCTTCGCACCATATGACTTTCAGATTCTGAACCTTCATAGAAAAAAATTTATAGCACAAATTCCACAATGAGCTGTTTAGGAGCCTGAAAAAAGACCTAACTTCCACAGATCATATATCCGGAAATATTGCGAACCAAGCTCTGAAATTTTTAGACAATATTCCTCAGGATGTCGAAGGAAATTAAAAAAATTTCAACTTCAAACATCATATAAAAAACGATATTGCTAAAATGCCACGATGACTTTTGTGGAGCAGCGAAACCCTGGAATCCAAAACTCTGATACCAAATGTTGTGAAACCATCTCCAAAAATAGAATAAAAGAGATATCAACACCTTAGAAATAAGCCACTTCGAGGCAGAGACCTCCAATACATTACATGAATGAAAAATTCTTCGATGATACAAATTACAAAACCTCCTTTCTATATATAGGAGTCCATGGGGCCACAATGTAATCCTAGTACAATGTAATCCTAGCCAACCTAACAATAATAATTCTATATACAATAATAACAAAATGGGGGTTACAAGGGTACAATAATAAAAATAAGGGGTTAGACTAACAAAAATAAGGGACTATACTAGTAATATAGGGACCCAATATCCACCTTCATTATATGCATGAGGCTTCCAT